>CAOJBK013378829.1:0-16088 GCA_948294925.1 Codiaeum variegatum
AATTACGTAACACTACTAAGGATTTGGAAGCATTCCCTGATGAACAATTGTTTGCATTATCCAAAAATCCATGGTTTGTGGACATAGCTAATTATCTTGCTTGTGGTAAAGTTAGGAATAACATGTCGTTCCAAGAAAAGATTATTTCATATTTATAAGTTTTATTTTTGGAATGATCCTTATTTGTTCAGAATTTGCAAAGATGAAATCATTCGATGATGTGTTCCTGAGGATGAGCAGGTTAGTGTTTTAAAATTTTGTCATGATATGCATTGTGGTGGATGCTTTGGAGGAAGGAAACAAGTGAAAAAGTCCTCCAAAGCTTTTTATTTTAGCCTACTTTGTTTAGAGATGCTCATATTTATTGTAAACATTGTGATAGATGCTAAAGAGTAGGTAACATAGAAAGAAGGAATGAGATGTCGCTTACTAATTTTATTGTGATTGAAATCTTTGATGTATGAGGTATTGATTTTATAGGATTATTTCCCATTTCTTTTAGATTTTAATATATACTTATTGGTGTTGATTATGTTTTAAAGTGGGTGGAAGTAATTTCCACCTGGACTAACGATGCTAATGTTGTGGTTAGTATTGTCAAAGATTTTATCTTTAGTAGATACAGCACACCTAAAGTTATCGTTAGTGATGGGAGAAGTCACTTTTGCAACAAATTATTTGAGAAATTGTTGACCAAACATGGTATTAAGCATAAGGTGGCGATTCATTATCATCCTTAGACTTCAGGACAAGTTCAGACCTCGAATAAACAATTGAAAGGAATCTTTGAGAAAATGGTTAAATCATCAAGGAAAGATTGTTCTAATTGAGTGAATGAAGCTCTATGGTCTTATAGGACTGCTTTTAAAACCCTAATTAGTACGAGTCCTTATAGGATTGTATTTGGAAAAGGATGCCATTTACCTATCGAGTTAGAACATAAGGCTTATTGGGCAATCAAGGCCCTCAATTTTGATTTAGATCAAGCAAAAGCAAAGAGGATGTTGTATCTTTCAGAATTGGATGAGCTTCAGAATGAGGCATATGAAAGTGCAAGGATTTACAAAGAAAAGGCCAAGGTGCTTCATAATCGAAGGCTTCTTCGTAAGCACTTAAAACTAGATATGAAAGTCTTACTCTTTAACTCTCACATGAAAATTTTTCCTAGAAAATTAAAATCACGTTGGAGTGATCCTTTCCAGGTACTTCATATGTATCCTTCGAGAGCTGTTGAATTGCTTAACTCTAAAACTAATGAAAAATTTAATGTTAATGGACATCGAGTTAAGCAATATTTTGATAGTTTGGATGAAATTAAAGAAGTTGAAAGCATTGAGCTTCAAGAT
Organism: Codiaeum variegatum; assembly: GCA_948294925.1. Lineage (NCBI taxonomy): Eukaryota > Viridiplantae > Streptophyta > Magnoliopsida > Malpighiales > Euphorbiaceae > Codiaeum > Codiaeum variegatum. Next base: position 1,347 of record CAOJBK013378829.1, read on the forward strand.
CCTTAAATTCATTCGCAACATCTAGCTATAACAGTGTTAAAGAAGTGTTGAGTGGGAGGCAACCCACCAGATTAGTTAGTTTTTAATTTTTTTTTGTGTTTAAAACCATAGTCCATAAGAGATAATGTAGGGTATGGTTTGAGTTGTGATTTTACAGGAATTCAAGGAATATAAAGTGCTAAAATAGGTCTATAAGAGTATGGTAAGTAATACGAGAAAGATAGAAATTTTTTGTAGAAAAATTATAAAAATAAAGAGTGGCAAGAGAGCAGGAACGAGTCATGCCAAAGGCTTCTAGCCCCATGCAAATGTCGTTTATGAGGTAAGCCTAAAATTTTTAGAAACAGAAACCCGTACGGGCTCAATTGCCTCTAGCACGGGGCAATGTGTAGGCTCGTGCGTGTTGCTCTTCTAAAATGAAAAAATGGGAAATCAATCCAGAGACTGGCATAGGCTACTGCACAGGCCGTGCAGAATTAAGGTTGCCCATTTCAAGTCTATGGACTAAAAAACTTACAGGCACGGGCTAAACTTATAGCGCATACCCCGTGCACTTAAGAAAAATGCCCAGTGTGCCCTTATTTTTAAATGCGCAATCAGGTTGAATTTGAATTTTTTTAAAAAAATGATTTTCCCAAACTCTTCACATTCTCTGATTTCATTATCACCAAAACCACAAAAATTAGCACCATTATTGAGTCCCAAACAAAAATTTTCTTCCCCCATTCAATAGTTCTTGGATTAAAAAGCATAAAAATTAGTACTTCTTGCATATTTTGACAGATAATCACAAGTGCTTTAATTCAATTTTTATTCTCTTTTGATTTAGAAACCTGATTTAGGGCTTTCATTTGGATTTGATGATTAATTAAGCATGCTTTATTGGATTTCCAATTTGATTTTTTCCTATAATCATATATAGAATTAGGAATTGATTGATTATTGAGTAATCATTGATTGATTTTACCCTAAAATTCTATAATGTTTTTTGTTTCTAATCCATATAACATGCTTCTTTAGGGTTTTTATTTATTGAAATTGTGAATTGGATTTATGCATTAAACTTGTATGACTATTTTGTTCTTATAATGGATGCAAGAGCATTGAGTTTGCGCTTAAATCATGGATTTTCTTTAGTGCACACCAAGTGCTTGATATAATGCCACAATGGAGTTTAGAATAATCCTTATAAGATTTTATTATTGACTTTGTGATTAAATTTCATATTCAAGTTGTTTTGAATGAAATTTGGCATTGCATACTATTGGAATGGAATTTTGTTTCACTTGGTTTAGGCACTAACTTATGACAAATGCGAATTGGTTTGGTTGTGTTTCATTTTTTTATTGTTTATAGATGGCTAAGGATCTTAAAGGGAAAGCTATTGCGAAGCCAAAAGGAAAGAAGTGATCACGTACAGAGGCAACCCGATCAGTGCTGCTTTTGCTTCCATGACTAATCAATAATGCCTTCATCGTTGGGCATCCAAATTTGTGATTTTATAACGAGGAGAGACAATGACAGTTCCAATTCTAAGCAAACAAGTTGTTTCTTCCACATTAGCTTGTTGATTGGGCGAGTTTAGAGGGAACTCCGCTTCATGGAGAGCTGCGATAATTCACCGAGCTACTAGGGTGGCAAAATTTCTTCAACATCAATATGATGGCCTATAGAGAGATAACATTAGAGTTCTACTATACTCTGAAGTATGAAGGGAAGAAATTCAGTATTTGCTAGCCATTTGAGTTCAGATTGAACGAAAAGATGTATGTGACCACGATCGAGGAGTTTGCCAAGCTATTTAGGCTTTATACTCAAGAGGAGCTAGACTCTCTAATGTATCGAGAGTTGATTACTAAGTGGAGACATCAGTCGAACAAAATAGATTGGTGGAAGAAGTATACTGAATCCCATTAAAGGTTTATTACAAGCCGAGAGAAAGCGACAGCTTATAATGACTTCTACGTATGGGTGATGCATAACCTTCTATCCCAATCCATCACAGCTAGACATGATAACATGGGACATGTTCAAATCGACAATTGGCTTATCCTTGGTTATATGAGGGAAGGTAACTTGATAAATGTGACTTATTTTTTGCTTAAGTTTTTTATGAATCAAGCAACCAAGAGAGATGGATATTTAGTTGGGGGTGCTTATATTTCGCACTTGGTGGCAAAGTTGAATTTTGATTTTGCACCCTAATGAAGTCTAACTTTGGATGGGAACCCGGTTTTTATGGATATTGACAAGATACGATAGTTTGATGCTGATTATGCATGATCAAAGCCTCTACCACCACCTCCATTTGTTTATGAACAAGCACTTGAGGTACCACATTCTAATACTTCATCTATTCCCTTTGATTCTACTGCTTCTATTGGTCTTAGTATGTCTATTGGATGAAGTTCTGTTATGGTTGAACTTAGTACTTCTATGCCTATTTCTGATACTGTTAAGCTTAGTTCTACTATTGTTGGCCCTAGTTCTACCACTATTGGACCTAGTTTTGAATCTATAGGTCCTAGTATGCCCTCTACTACGAGTTTAGGTCCTAGTACTTTTGTGGGACCTAGTACTAGTGCTAATTTTCCACCATATCAACCTTTTTTTGTTCAAGGATAGAAAATAGATTATTTTGGTTCGCGTAGTTTTTTGGGTGGTCAATATTGTAACCAAGGGCAACATGATCGCAAATTGAAACCTTTTGAGGGTCAAATTTGTCAGATAAAGAGCCAAGGGTATCATGGATACCAAGATCATGAGTACATCATTAGGTTATTGCGAAGAAATCAAGATTGGATCGATTGGCTTATGAGTGTAAGCATGTGATTTTGGGCTCAAAATAACTTTTAGCCACATCGAGACCATCCTCGATCAAATAGAAGATACAAGAAAATTTTCAACTCTAAGGATGAGGAGAAAGATCAATCGTCCGATAACTCCAACGACAACGATGATGTGGATGAGATTTCTTCATATGAGGAGTGATGTTATTGTGCATTCTTGACAAACTGGAACTATGGTTTATTTCTCTTTTCTTTTTCTTTTCTTTTGATATTTTCTTTTATTTTACTTTTTTGGTTATTTTCTATTTATGTTTGTGGTACTGTTTTTATTTCTTTTTCTATTTTCTTTTCTTATTTTGGATATTTTTGGGATATAATTAATGTACATAACTATGGATGGTTCTAGAGTTCTTTTGCAAACTGATTTGATGTACAGAGATGGTTTATAGGCTCGAATTTGGAGCCTCGTTCTTATTTTTGCTAATTGGTGTTTTGTATGGGCAAGTTTTTTTTCCCCTTTCACTTTATTTTTTATTTTTCAGTATTAACACGTTAGGGACAATGTGTATCTTAAGTAAGGGTGTGGAACTTGAAATTTTTTATTTATGCTTTGATCTCAAGCTGAAATAAGTTCTGTTTATGGTATGAAAATCGAATGATCTTGATTGAGCTGCTAAATTTCTTGGTTGAAAATTTTCAATTTCTACTTATTTGTTTAGTTTAATATGTTAATTTTCTTGTTAAGTTACTAGATTTTGAATCTAGAACTTCAAATTAAAGAGTTTTATTAATTATATAGTATAATTAAACTTGAAAGTTTTTGTTAAAAGTTTGAGCTTACAAATTGATTATTGCGAAACTGAGATTTTTAGTGAAAAAATTTAGTAAAACCTAGGATTTAACAATGCCTTTTTAACATAACTTGCATTGATTATGAATAAATAAAAAAGTTTGTACTAAAAATATCAAGGAGCTTTGAAAATAATTCAATATTTCGTTGGTTCCTGTTTTGCGCAAAGTGAAACAAATCTAAAAAGAAACTAAGAATAGTGCTAGTAGTCGGCTGATGTAAGTGATAAGTTGAGTAACTGAGGGTCGACACCACAAAATGTTTACCTTCACGTCAAAAGGTTTATGACGGAATCAATTAAGTCAGGCTCCTTGATGTGATAAAAAGAAAAGAAATAATAAAAGATCATGTGCTTAAAGTAATAATTTTCATGATGTGTGTTTTATGTTTTAAAAGGATTGAGTTAATTCCTAAGAATGAACATCATGACTAGCCTAAATTTTAGTTTTGTTGCATGAAGATAAGTTTTGCTTATACATTTAGCTTATGTTGTCCCAACTATGGACACTAAGAGGGGGAGAGAAGGAGAATTGGTGTTTAGAAACTTTTCAAGTTTTACAAATAAGTTTACCAAATTTTAATTCTTCAAAAAAAATTTCAAATTAAGCAACAAGAAATAACATGAAGAAAATGAGATTGAGAAATCGTGTGTGTAAGCAAGCAATTTCCAATCACTAATTCACAAAGTGAAACAGAGAAAAATATAAACTAAAAGAGAGATAGAAAAGAGATTGCCCAATCTATTTTTATAGTGGTTCGGAGACACGTCCTCCTACATCCACTCTCTCAATCAACCCAACTGAGCTTCCACTAAACTAAACAAAACTTCCCCGCTTCTAGTTCTCTGAGATTTCGGCCATCTTTACAAATGGAGCTACAACTCCAAATACAAGGGTTTACAAATGATTTTCAAGTCAAAAGACTTCGTTACAATTTGCTAGAATAAGGACTTTCAAAGTAAAACCTAGCTAGAGGGTTTCTTAAACATAAATGGTTATAATGAAGTATAAGGGTTTAAGAAACAATGAAAGATTTAAGCCTTTTTTAGCAATAGATTAAAGAACAAGAGTGTATGTATTCAATAAAATGGTTCTCCAATCACCTTCACTTTGTTTCTGATGTGCCCTTTAATACTTATGCCAACTTAGATCCAAAAACACCTATCCAACATTCAAAAAGTGCTGATGATGTCATCTTCAACAGATACTGTCAGAGGGGATACGGTGGTATGGACTTTATGGATATGGGGGTATCCAATTGGTGAGTTTGAATTTAATATCTATTGAAATGGATACGGGAGTATGTTGTCCTATCCATACGAGCATATCCAAAAGCCTCTAGACTGGCATATGGGCATATCCTCTTGTCCATATGTTGTACAGAGATCTCAATACGGTCCTATCCACCTGTTTCTGTACTTTTGAAAACACTTTGATTCTAAATTGTATATTAACTCATTCAAAGTGTATAAGCAAAATACTAAGTACCAGAATACATGAAATCAAGCATTATGCTCATAATAGGCTCAATCATACATAATTTTGACATATGCAATTTCATTTAAACAAATAACTACACTATAGGTTTTGGAATCATCAAAATATGGAGGACAACAGCTTAAATTTTAATGATTAATTATGCTATAGAATTAATAGAATTGTTGAAATCTAATTTTAAGTTCAATGTATGGTTAAACTTGTCATGAAAATTTTGATATTAAACTAATTAAGTAATTTGAATGAGAAAGATTACAACTTGGTCTTTCAAAAGTTTGATTTAGGAAAGTTTGGTTTTTTAAGTCATATGTCATTGTTTTATTTTTGCTTGAGGATAAGAAAAAGTTTAAGTGTGGGGGAGTTATTTTGTATGAAATTTTACTTATTTTTTCTTTACATTTAGGTATATTGTTACCCATAAATTGAGTTTAAGTGTTTGTTAAGTGTATTTTAGAGAGATTTAGGAAATTATGCATGAAATGGAGTTATTTCGCCTAAAGATGAAGATCTTAATCGAGTGGAAAGCTTCAAGTGAAAAATTGAAGAAAGTTTCTATTGCATGGGCCCAGGCACGGGCCGTGCAAATCACCTATCAGGTTGTGCCAGTCTTTGTACTTAATAAAGCCTTAGAATCCAAAAATCTTACTCAACACACGGGCTGTGCGAATAATAGAAGGGGATGCACGTCGAGCTATGCCAGTCACTAGATGAAAGCATTTCGAAGGTGAATTAATTTCAAGATGCACGCACTGGGTAATACTTGGATCATATAGGCTGTGCACACTTAGTAGACAGGCCATGCACGAGTAATTTATGAAGCTAAAAAGATGATTTTTGAATCAGAGTTGGAATCGAAATCGTTTTGAGGAATTCAACATTCAGTCGACTTCATTTCTCTATTTAAGCAACAATATGGATCAATAGATTATTAGATCATCAATATATTCCATCCTCCATCAATTTCTCATTCATTTGAGTCATTCTAAATGAGTTTTCGAGAGAATTATTTTAGGATTTCTTTTCAATTCAGTTCTTCTATTTTTCATTATTTTTCTTTAGTTTTTCACCAATTTAGTTTGTGTTAAAGATTGAAGTTGAATTTCTCCAAGGAGATTGGGATTTTTTTTCTTTTTAATTGAGGTTTATTCTTAACTTAATTGCTTTAATTTTTGGTTTTCTTTGCATTAAGGATATTAAGCATGATTTCTCTGAGAATTATTGTGAATCTGTTGAGTTCTAAATTTGTCATGAACTAAATTCATTTTTGTCTAGAGATTAAAGCATGAAATAGTCTTGATATGATTAATTGTTGTGAGTTTTATTATTAGGTTTAACTCTTGCTTAATTGAATTGAATTAACTATTATAAACAATTGCTTAATCACCAATTAGTTTAAATTAGGGTTTGGATGATGGAGCGAGAGTGGAAGTCTAAACCTAGAACTATTCAATTAGGATTCTAAAATGATTTGGGTTCATAAGTTTTAGTCTTAAATCCATTGATTGATGCATGTTTTCTCAAGATTACATCTATAAATGCGTTAGCTAAACTATCATAAGATCTAGTTGAATGATTGTATTGAACATTGGATTATTCAACCTAAGTAATAGAACTAATAGTTTAAAACCATAAAGGATAGACTATGGATTGTCAATTTCTCTAGACGTGTTCATATCATTGCATACTCATATTCATTGTTTGCTGACTTTTTAATTTAATTATTTATTTACTTTTCAATCAAAACCAAATCTCTTTTACTTTTACTCACACTTTAAGAAATAAATTAATATACCTTAACAAAGCATAATAAATGGTTCTTAAGGAATACATCCTTGGGTTCTCACTCTGTGCTACGATAGTCTGTATACTTACGGTCGCTATTTGTTAGTATATTTTGAGGTGAATACTAATCCCATTTCAATGTCTTGCAAAATCAATTTAGCATTGTTAATTTTCACATCAAGTAATCTAAAATCTTCTTTATTCAAAATTTGAACAGTGTTGCAAAGTCGTTTTAATTTGAAACTAATCCATTACACCGCATTCCCACCATCAATCGAAGACAACCATGATGCCTGAACAAAAGCCCATAAATTTGGATGAGTCAACCACATTCCCTGAAACATGAATCTCACAACTGAACAAGGGTTAAGAGCACAGTTAAACAATAAATGGTTATGATCTGACTGATGCCTTGGTAAAGCTGAACATGAGATCGAATTCCAGCACTACAGAAATTCCAAATTTGAAACAGCCCTGTCAAGTTTACAGTAAATTCTAATCGTACCATTAGACCATTACACCATGTATAAATCACCCCATGAAGATCAATAGTTGATAAGCCACTTTAGTCCAAACATTCCTAAATTCTGCTAATACAGATCATAATCTTGAGTCCATTTTTGCAGCCTTAATAACCCTGGCTTAAGAGCTTTTTTACCCCAAATTTGATTCTTCTCCTCTACTGAGTTCAAAATGACCCAATAGTAATCCCTCCCTAATGAGATAAGTCTTCATGACTCATTCAAAGACCGGATCAATGACAGCTTTTTCTTAAGCTTAAGGACAGTCCAAGGCTTATCTCTTTTCAATAACACAAGTTTAGATATAAGAGCCTTTTGACTAAAGTCCACTTGTTGAGAATAAACTTCTTCATTGATTTTAACTTAAATATAGCCTTTATGATCAATTAGAAGAGATTCAGACACATGTAACTTTTTGAGATGAATGTCAACTGCAATATTGCCTTTAAAAAATGTAGCAAATAATTATTGTTTGGTAGGCACAATCTGTGCTGGTTGTGGATTGTTAACAACTATCAGCTTGATAAAAGCCAGTGGAAACTCCTCTAACATAGGATCAGGTGGCCGATCCAGGCCGAAATCGACCATGAATGATGGGATTCAAGAGATCAAGCTCAATTTCATGAGAGGCAAGGAAACCAGGATTCACCGCTAATAAAATCTGAAAACTCACACTACCCAAATTAATAGTATGATCAGATGGTGAAACTTTTAGGAAATCAATACATAATTGATTAGTCCTCTGTTTTAAGATTATAGGAAATTAATTATATATTGAGTTATAATTACACAAATTACAGCAACATAAAAAAAATAATTCTATAATTAGAAATAATTACAAGAAAATACAACTATTTATTATTACAAAGCAATAGGACATTGAGATTACAACTAAAATTGCAAATTATGGCAAGTAATTCTAAATAGAATTATTACAAACCAACAATAATAGAAGGTACAAAACTAGTGAATTAATCAAAATTACAGCAATAATTGAAAAAGAATTGAAACCAATTTAATTCTATACCAATGAAAGGCAATTAAACTTAGTAATTGAAATGAATTCAATTATTGCACTAGTCCAAAATTTTCTGTAGAAAAATTATACAGAGAATAGATAAAAATTACAGCAGCAATTTTTGATAGGGTTTGAAACAAATTCAATCACTATAAATACTCCAATATTGTACAGGAAATTTGTTAGTATAACCAATTATACTACACAAAATAAACAACAATAACAAATTAATACTATACCAAATTATTTAGCTTATGTAAATAATTCAAGAACTGAAACTCATTCAGTTTCATAACAAGTTGAACCACCTGCATAAACTTTTTAATTCATAACATAAAATGGATTTATGTGAGAAAAAAAACTTAAAGAATCAAAAGAAAGAAAATATGAGGCTTGTATAAATTGTTTCCTTAAAATAGATTCACTACCTATTCTTGTTGTAGGTTTGAACGGTGGTAGTTTCCCAGGATACAATGGGTATCGAATTCTTTTTCTCAGCAATAGCAAGGAATTTCGGTGAACTTGGCAACTTATGAACTCAACTAGAGGATTTTAAGAGGAAGAAACAAGTGCAGAAAAAGAAATTTTCCTATATAAAATTTCTGTGTGATTTTTTTTTCTTTCTTAATCTTCTTTTCCAAAGTGGAGGAATGCCAATTTATAGCCAAGGGGGGCATTATGAGTTTTAGAAATTAAAACATGTTTAATTTATTGATAACTCTCAAAATTGTCTTGGTACAAAAATTTGCACGACCCCGTACAAATATCTGCTTCCAATTCAAAAGAAATTTGGACCAGCATTCGTGTACAAAGGACGTACAAGCACGAGTGGAAATTTTGGGCTTGGAGTGGTCAGGATTTGCACCCCTAAGCCAAAATTTTAAGAGAAAGATCTACAACTTTGAATAAGACCACAAAATCTAATTCTTTCATATGGATGTCCAAAATTTGCATGAAAGTTAAACGTCTGAATCTGGGTACTAATCTAACTTATGTTGACTTGGAAAAAATTGGCCAACCCATTCTTGAAACCTATCTAAACCCTAATGAGCCTTAAAGAACTATAAAAGGTTATCATTTATATCAGATGGAGGAGGCTCTTGCTTAGAGGCTCTCTCTTTTGGGAGTCTTGAAGTGTCTTATTTTGGGTCTTTAGGCTTAGTGTTCATCCAAAACACCAAAGAGCCACCAAAAACCAAGTTTTTGCAGATCAATGATCAAATTAGAGGTGGAGAAACGCATCTAGAGGCAAGATTAAGTAAGAAAATCTTTGGAATTCAAGGATTAAGGTAGGGTTCATCATGTGTTCTTTGGTTTATTTCTTTTCCCTATTAATTTCTTATTCTTTTCTTGTTGTTATGAACTGAAATTATCTAATCTACCTAGATTAGATGAGTATTACTCGATTGTATGGATTGATCAATAGTTTGTTCAATGAATGTTTAGGTTTTTCATTAAGTTTAGTTTTTGATACTTGATTTTTCATAAATCAATTGTAATTGCATACTTATTCTTGATTTGTGTTGTTTAAACTTTGCTAAAGATAGGGAGTTTAGACATAGAACACTCAAACACTTAATAGGTTTGTTGGAGGTAGATCTGTAAACTCCTAGGGTTTTACATATTTTTCAATAGAACATTAATGTCATTTCTAATTGAATAGGTCGAGAAGATATTCCTTTCCTATTACTTAGGAAATTATGGATTTAATTACTTGAGAAAGATTTAAACCTAATCTAGTGAAAAATCTCACTTAATGATTAATTACATATTCATTGATTTGTTGATTTAATGTATGATTTAAGTAATACAAGTCGAAGTCTAGGTAGATTCTCTATTTTATATTTGTTTAATCCTTAGTCTTGCAAGCTCTTGAAGTTATCCCTTAGGATTAGTTAGGAATTAGGATTTTAATTTAGCAGATCTTAATCAATGATTATCTGTGAACTAGACAGCGGTTTAAGTTTGAGCTGGTACTTGTGTTGGTGTCCCTGTGGATCAACCTCATTACTATTATACTACCCAAATGATAGGCTCACTTACCTAGAGCCAGGGTAGAATTAGTCATCAAGCATTTATAAATTTAAAACCCCCAGTGTTGCTTTCAGCGCATCAAGTTTTTGGCGCCGTTGCCGGGGTCCCTTGTACGCAATATTAGTGATATAATAGCGACTGTTGATCTAGTCTTTTGTTTATATTTGTTTATTTTCATTTATTTTATTTGTTTTTATTTTTTCTATTTTACATTTTTGTTTGTTTTAGTTTTTATTTTTTTAGAAAAAAAAATCTCCATGGATGATTGGTATTATCAACAATAGAGTTCTTACCCAAATCAAGAATGAGAGCAACCGGACATTCTTTTAGCTGACGCGGTCACATCTCTGACAGCTCAACTTGAAGCTTTGAACAATAAGTTAGATGTGTCTATCTCGGGCACTTCGAGGCAACAAGTGCTAATTTGTGAGAGTTGCAGTGCCGACCACCAGGTGCATTGTAACATGCTGGGGACACTTGAAAGGAATGAGTATGGATGGGAGCAACCAGAAAGGCATTATTATAGTCCTAGGAGGAGAAATTACTTCAATTTTTCTTAGAGGAGAAATAATAAGCAGAGGGTTCCTCCATCCAAATTTCAACCAATGGCTACCATTAAACAACCAACCCCTTCATCGAAAGAAAAAGATGTGGGCAAGATATTGAAAGAATATATGGTAGCTAACGATAAAAGAGTTCAAGCACAAGATGTCATGACTAGGAATACCCAGGCCTCACTACAGAGACTTGAGGACCAAGTGGGTCACATTATTGAAATGATGAGTTCTTGGAAGTCAGATACACTACCTAGCAACACCGAGGAAAACCCAAGAGAGGCCATGATCCAAACGACCAACATTCATGTATCCCAAATTCCAGCCATAGAACACCCTACCACACCATGCCTTACACTGCTACCACCCTTCTCAAAATGCTTACTTATTGGAGAAAAGAGTAATGTGACAATACTTATGGTCTTTAAACCCTCATTAGAGAAGGAAGTCTACTCTATAGAGGTGTTGGAAGAGAAGTTGAAGGAATTTGGGTGGACAATCCAAGAGCTAAAAGGGAGGAAGATGTCATATGCAATCTCTTGAAAGCTCAACCCACATGCCCCACCACGAGCCAATGGGTAAGGCTCTTGTGTCAGTGTCCCTGTGGATAGATCTCGTTACTGCTATACTACCCAAATGATAGGTGTACTTATCTAGAGCCAAGGTAGAATTAGTCGTCGAGCATTTATAAGTTTAAAACCCCTGGTGTTGCTTTCAGCGTTTCAACGGTCGAGTGTCTTTATGATGGCTAATGAAAGGCTGGGCAATTATGGTCTTCCAACTGTCACATCATTTTAGGAGTTAATGTGCTTCTGTAAGTTTTCAAAAGCTTATCACTTTCTTCTTCTTCCTTTTTCTACTTATGCTTTTCTTCTATTCTCAATTCTCTCATTTCTTAACTCATTCTTCCTTTCTTATTCCTTATTTTCTTCAACTTTTCTCCATTCTAACCTCAAGATGGTTGCCTCCAAAGGAAAGAAAGTGGTTGTTAAGCTTAAAAAGGCAAAAAAAAATAGAGTAATTCCAATGATACCCCATCCTATCTCAATAACATAGTATGACCACACATGGAGAGGGTAATACCCATGAAGTTTAGGTTTGGTGCCTTCCAAAGGAACATTGATGCCATGTCTAAGTATATCAAGGTCACCACTCCCACTGCTGATGATAGAATATTCTCTACAAACACCCAGGTAGAAATGGCAAAGGGGACTAAAAATTATGTTTGGTATTTTGACCACATAATCAGAGGGTTATTGTTTCTGCCTTCTCCTTTTTTTTTATAAGGTTTTTTACTACTTTAAAATAAACCCTATAATGATCAGCCTCCACTCTATGGTTGAAATCCACTACTTTGAGGTGGTATGTTTCACTCTGGGAATTAATAATCCATCAGCCAAGATGTTTCATGCCTTTTTCAACATTTGTTCATCCACTGATGCCTATTTGTATTACTTCCAGAAGAAGCCCATGTGTTCTCTATTCGATAGTAAAGAGAATAAGGTTGATGATTGGAAGAACAAGTTTTTTTCTATTGAAGTCATTAAGCCCTTTAAAAAGGGGGAGGTAAGGTTCAGTTTCCCTAGAACCTATAGGGGGAAGCATAATGTGGAGAAGTTTGAGAAGGGTTTGTTAGTTACCAATGTCGAAGGCATTCGGGTTTTGGCCTCTTATGGTCACGAGTCTGATAGGGGGTTTGTGTTGGAATGCTCTTTTCTGCTGAAGCCAGATGGGTCTTCCACTCGACCCCAAAACATTCGTCTGTCTTCAGGTAACTCCAGTTATATTTCCTCCTCTCTCTCTCTCTCTCTCTCTCTCTCTCTTTTCCTTATGATCTTATATTGATATAATGTGATTCGTAGTGCCATTGCCTAAGGGGAAGGCTAAGGACACCTTAAGGGATTTGGTTACCCAGATGAATAGATTGCATGCCCCAACTAACTTGTACCTTGAAGTTGTCAGTAACAAGACCTTCCTACCAATTTGTTGCTTTCAAACAGGGTTATTGAGGATGTGGACTACAGAGGAATACTGCGCTGCCATAATTTCTCATAACTAGAATGTTGATGTTGAAATGTACCGGTATATGAAGAATTTCAAAGATGGGATGAAGGGTCTTGATTCTTTTCAGAGAGGGATCCTGCAGCTGCTATTGAAGGTGAAAAGGAGGTGGCTCAAGTGGTAGGTGGCGAATTCAGGGACATTGAAGATATCCCTATGAAGGAATTAGCTGATGAGGAGGGAGAACCTGAAGAGGTGCCTTTGGCCTAAAAGAGGGGCCCAACTGAGGTTGGCAACTTCTCCCAGTTAGTAGGTGCTATGTTGATGGACTTTGAGGGAGCTGGTGTACTGAGGCCAAAGTTTGATGCTCCCCAACAAGCCACCAAGGTGAGAAATTCTAAGAAGCTTCGAAAGAGGGCCAAAGGAGCAACGGTTCCTGAGGTTCAAGACGAGTTTGATCCCTTTTGGGGGGAAGTAGCGGTGCTATAACATGGAGTTACGAAGTGACATAATAAATAGACTGGTGTAAAGCCATCTAGGGTTTGCCAAGGTACACTGCCAGGTGCTGGATTTCCTTAAGTCCATAACCATTTCCCAAGGTTCATTTAACAAGCTGATGAACCAGTATTGTCAGTACATCTATATGGTCTGGGATAGGGGTATGTTGGCTGACCTGTACAAGAATTTCCATAAGCTACAACCTTCCACTGTTGTCAATAACTTAGCTTAGTAGAGCCCTTTGACCCCTACCGATATCGCCAAGGCCATTCAAGCCACCAAAGACTCAGTTGCTGCCTTAAAATAGACTCTGGTGTCTCTAGCAGCTCATGAGGGACCCTCTACACCTCATGTTACAATGAGTGAAGGCCTTGATTTAGCTCATGATCAATTGTTTAGAGGTTTATTTCTCGATTCTTCTTCTTGATGATTTTAATTGTTAAATTGAATTTAATATGTTTGTTCTAGTGTTTTCAGCCATTTCTAAGTAATTAATTTGAATTCTGAAGCACAGAGGAACTACTTCAAGTTTCGAGCTTGAAAGACGAAGAAAATGTGCGAAAACGGAGCGAAAAATGTCCCACGGCTGTTGGAACGGCCTGTGGCAGCTACCCCTGCCTGTTTCAGCCAAAATAGAGAAACAGTAGCTTCCCACGGTCCGTGCCAGCCACCATTGGGAGCTTACTATCCAATCCCTGTCTCGGTATTTTGAGAATAACTTGAGCTACAGAACTCCAATTGAGACGATTCAAGTACCATTAGAAATATAATAGAAATATATACAACTTTTAAGAAGACCACAAAGTCTAATTAGTTCATCTAGATATCTCAAATTTGATCGCAATTCAGACATCTGATTCTAGGTACCAATTTAACTTATGCTGATGTGGCATAAATTGGCCTATCTGTGCTTGCAACTATATAAACCCTAATGAGCCTTAAAGAACTATAAAAGGACATAATTTATATCAAAGAAGGAGGTCTTGGAGGCTCTCCCCCTAGGAGGCTCTGTCTTGGATCTTTAAGTTTAGGGTTCACTCATAGCTGCCAAGAACCAAGAGTTTGCAGATCAAGGATCAATTAGAGGTGGAGAAACACAACTGGAGGTAAGATTAAACAAGATTATCATTGGAATTTAAGGATTAAGCTAGAGTTCATCATGAGTTCTTTGGTTTATTTTCTTTCCCTTTTGATTTCTT
>CAOJBK013379476.1:0-12377 GCA_948294925.1 Codiaeum variegatum
AAGACGACACCCCCACCCCCACCCCCCCTCCAACACACACACACACACACACACAGACAGATGCTTCAAACCAGTAGCAAGCCAAGGAAGAACTCCGACCGGTGAAGACCCAGAATCTCCGGCGACCGCATCTCCTTCTTCTCCGGTGAAGAAATAAGTGCCTAAGTTTATAAATCAAGAACATAACCAAACTCAACACTTAAACAGAACCAAGAATAAAGAATCAAAACAACACTGAAAATGGTTCTAATAAATGTTAAAGTAAAGCAAATAGAGTTTTTTCCCTTCTGTTTAGAAAATAAGCAGATATAGTTGGTTAATCTAAGATAAAAGCTTTTTTACTTCAAGAATAATTGTCACCATTTTCATATTAATGATTACAATGTGAATTACAAAACAAAACTACTAACTATTCTAGATGTAAAAATATCATTTCCAAGTCAAGTTAAAAGACCAAGACCTTCTGATGATGCTCTGTATTGAGATGAGTAGATGTCTCCCTCTGCTAGAATACTCTGCAAAATTAAAATAATATATGAAGACAAGACATGTAGTGGCAACTCAACTCAACTCAACAAAGCCTTAAGCCCAAGTTAATTTGGATCGCCTATATAGACTCGCTTTTTCCACTCGTGGCGATCGTGAACCATATTATAAAAAATACTACCAAACTTAAAAGGACAATAACATAAATATTCAAGAATGGAGATATTAATTACACAAAATTCAAAAAATGAAATTAAACATGCCCCTCAAACCTGGATCATAAGATAGAAGGAAAATAACCAAAACGAGACTATTATAACTATTAAAAGAAAAGGATTTGAGATCAAAATCAATAACGAAACCCGACTTTAAATTGAAACAACAATATTAATAACACAAAACTAAAAATTGGCAAGTATTTATCAAATAAGACCCTAAACTAGTCACCCTCAGGACCTTAGTCAATAATAAAGAAACTTATTTCCAAACCCTAGATAGAACAAAAAACACTTCAAAGAGTTGAATCAATGTATATAACCTTAGAAAAATAAAGAGAACAAAACCGTATTCATCAAAACATAGAGATGAAATTTCAAACTCAAAGTAGGAGCAATAATCACAAAACATGAAGCATAGAAAACAAACAAGGTCATCATTGGGTGATACCAAATACTAAACAACAATAAACTCCTTCAAAAGTAGTGGCAATCATTCCAAGAAGCTTTAGCATCCCACCACTATCCTACATAACAAATAAAAGGATGCAACAAAAATAGTTAGGCATTCCACCTTTGCATTAACAATTTGAATACAAGCAACCTCCATACCTAAGGGGCAAACATGATTCCAAAGCACAGAAGCATATGATTCACCAATGTCTTGCTTATTATTTCCGGCTTTATGAACAAAAGCAATCCTCAATACAGTATCAGAATTATCATATCAAAAGCAAAGAATTTAAAAGTTCATCAAATTTAACTAAGGGAGGGAATGAGAAGCTAAATTTCAAGTTTGATAGTAGCAAACTATATTCAGAGCTCCAAAATCACTCAACTATATTAACACAAAGATTTAATCATCATTGATAAAAAAAACTAGAACTAACACATGATCATCCAACAAATGCATCAAGAGGGGAAAAAATCATGTCATTTTCTAGCAAATTTAAACTAATTAAACTATATAACAGAGAAATCAATGAATTCAGCAAACAAACCTTAGGATTAAAAGGCTCGCGCGCCACCTGAATCAACAACACATCCTTTTATCTTCTCCTTCAAGTCCTCTCTATTTCACAAAATGTCAATAATATAACCATATCTACCAAAGAACAACAAAAATTAGTCAAATTGCAAATTCGAAAAATAAAACCTTTATAAGGAAAATGTGCAATGCAGCAAAAAAATGTGCAACCAGAAGGGGTTCGGTGGTCTGTGGTTAAGTTGAAGCTTCAATGGTGGTTGGAATGGCGGTTCTGTTTCTAGATTGGAAAGGAACGAAGAGTTAAAGATTCTGGGGTTTGAACGGGTTGAAGGAATGATAAAAAGGGTCGTTTTATCTTGAAGGGTCTGTTTCACTTTTTTTTAAGAATAGAGGAGGGGCTTGGTGATTTTTACCGGAAGTGGGTTGAAGCTCGTCAGTGGCCGGATGAGTTTTGACGGTTGAGAAGGCGGTTGAAGGTTCAGTGATAGGTGTTGCAGAAGGAGGAGATCCGTGGGGACTGGAGTGCTGTGTAGTGCCGTTGCAGTGTTCTTTCGCTTTTGTTGCTGCTACTCTGTCGTTGAGAGTGGCTCTATGGTTTTGAGGAATGAGGACTGAGGTTGAAGGAGGCGGTTCGGTGATCAAGGGGTGGCGATGATGTTGGTGGAAGAAGGCGATAGCTTGGTTGTGTGTTTGCTTTGAGGTTGGTTGTTTAGTTGAACGAGAGAGATTTAAGGTTGTGTGTTTGGTTGATAGAAAAAAAAAAGGAAAAAAATTAAATTTATATTAAAATTTTACTGACCCTAAAATTGAATCGGTAAATATTAAAATCTCACTGCCAAATAAGCATAGGATAAGAGAATAGAATAGAAATTTAAGTGTATTGTAATATGATGCATGATACATGTGATTACAAATTTTATTCTAAATCCATATGAATCCATTAAAATTAGCAATACAGTGAAGAATAGCATATAGCAAGAGAAGCAAACAACAATAATTACGGGAACGCGTCTTTGACAAATTGGATATGTATTTATAATGCTTTTTGTTTTAGTATGGTAGTGATTGTAATAGAAAAATGTAATCATTATTAATCATTTAATACGCGTTAACAAAGCCAGCTCTAAATGGAACCTAACTCCCCTCTCTCTCTATATAAACTAATAAAACTAAACTTAGTAAAATCAAATAAACACCACTCAAATGCCATCAATTTTGCTACTTTATCATTTGCTTAATTCTCTCATTCTGTATTTGCTTCCCAAGAGGCTTAGGTTTTGGTCTCATCAAGCCAATTCCTTTCCTAACAAAACACAACCCTCCTCCCGTAAACGAATGGATAACACTGAACTCCGCCGTGTTTTCCAAATGTTCGACAGAAATGGCGACGGAAGAATCACAAAAAGTGAATTGAGTAATTCACTAGAGAATTTGGGCATTTTTATTCCGGATTCGGAATTGAGCCAAATGATTGAAAAGATTGATGTTAATGGAGATGGGTGTGTAGATATTGAAGAGTTCAGCATTTTGTATGAGTCGATCATGGATGAAAGAGATGAAGAGGAAGATATGAGAGAAGCTTTTAATGTATTTGATAGAAATGGAGATGGGTTTATTACTGTGGATGAATTAAGATCAGTTTTAGCTTCACTTGGCCTTAAACAAGGTAAAACATTAGATGATTGTAAAAGAATGATTATGAGAGTTGATGTTGATGGTGATGGTATGGTTAATTTTAATGAGTTTAGGCAAATGATGAAGGGCGGTGGTTTTAGTGCTTTGGGTTAATTTTTAATTTCCTCAAAAGCACATTATCTTCATCCTTTTTGTAAATATTTCTGGGGCTTGATCGGAAAATGAAAACAAAACAAAATAAAATTGGGGGATGAATTTATCAGATTTTGCTGCGTGATATGAAAATTGGGGAGTTTCCTTTTATTTTTTGTGGCCTAAAATGATTAGTTTTGATTCCAAAATTGTAGGATTGGCTTGATGTATTATTGTTTCTATTTATGATTATCTCTTCAATTCTTTTTCTTCTCTTTTGCTTACAGTTAAATTAGACTCAATCCATTTTTATTAAGCTCAACTCAAATTTAAACAAACAGAAGAATAATTGAGATTTGAGCTTAATTAAGCAAAACGATAATGGTATAATAACATTCAATTAATAAATAATAAAGAATTAAGCTTGATTTAATTAGTTAATCAACTGATTTGAGCTCAAACTTAACTTCAAATCATTTAGTCAATCCTAAGTAGATTAACTTAAATCATAGCTACTGCAAGAAAAACCACTTTTTATTTCTTAGTGAAAATAAACTCTCAAAATTTAAATACTTACATATTTATAAATTTAAAATGATGTTCACATTTTTAATTTCCAATTCGGGGACATATGGCATTGTTCCATGCCGGGAAACATTTTCTGCTTTTCTTTGTACTTTCTACTATCCAGAATTAAAAAATTAGAGAAAAAAAGAGTTATTTCTTTCTATTTTAATATTTTGTCCTCTCATCTCCATTTCAATTTTTATTTCTAAGTTTCATTTCTTATATACAAAGTATATAACAATTATATTTAACATCCAACTCAATTAGCAAAACACTAATCTCAAGTTGATTAGGTTAATTATATGAATTTATCATTTTCACTTATATTGTTAGAAAGATGGGATATATTTATTGAATTCATATGAAAAATTTAACAAATATTTTATGTTGTATACCCTTCCTTTTTCATTTGAACAAAGAATTGGGTAGGTTCTCCACATCTAAATGGAGTTATAACAATTATATTCAATAATTATTGATGATCTCACTCTTTATAAGGACTACTTCAGATCATGCTTGTGGCCATATAGGTTCGATGAGCACCTCGAACTAGGAGTCACTTAGTAAAACATACTTTCCTCTCTATGGATATGATGGTAAGACCTGAACGTCGATCCAATGGGAGATGTTCATGTCGGTCATTACCGTTGATAGCAAGCCAACATGTTAGAGGAAGTTATCTACAATCATGCCATGAGCCCGGATTTGGTTGGCATAATCCCTACTACCTTATTTTTTTTAGGGAGCTTGCCATTGAAACTACGTATATAAGCCAAAGACAATCATTAGGGACATGTTACCGATTCTATTACTTTCTCTACTATATTTCTCTATTCTTTCTACTCTCTCAAACACATTCTGACTCAAGCATCGGAGGGGGTGTCCTTAGGTATCACCCTGTTTTCTTTGTATGTGATTGCAAGTTAGATCTATTGTTTGTCAGTAGGGCTCAGTTGGACTTACAGACATCATTCGATGCAGTGAGCATGGAGCACACCTTCAAAGATTATCTTATATTCTCCTTGAGTTTGACCTATGGAAAATCCAGTAAGAAACTTTGATTTGAATAGGCCTCCAGGGTCAAAACAATCTACCCCTAATAACATGCCCTTTGGGGTTAGGAATGGACCTCAAAACATTCTTGTGGGGAAGAATGTATAAGGGTGAGAATATGGAGTGGCTCAAGCCCAGCAGTGAATGGCACATCTCAACCTAGGACAAGTTCCAGACTTTAATAACCCTGTTGTAATGCAGTGTATGTATGACCAGTATGTGGAACTCCAAAGGAAGATGGTTGAGCGCCGATAGTAGGTACACCACATCCCCTAGGTACAAACCAAAACAATTTTCCAAATCCCACTAGTTCCGTCCTTAGGAGGACGTATTAGTAGGGTAAAAGATGTGCTAATGGATGAGGTGGCCGTAAGAGGCATAATGTCAATTAATAGGGCTCGGATTGAGGTAGAGGATGTAGCAGAGAACTTTATAGGAAACCCAGCCCCATGCCCCAACTAATGACATCACCAAGATAGTGAAGGGAGTATTGGAGGACTTAGGGATTAAAGGCATGAATTTAGATCTTGATCCCTTGAAAGAGTCGCCTCTGGTGGATTCAATATTGCCTGCGATCCCCCCCACAAAGACCTACCTAGGACGCATGTGAAAAAATTCAGGATAGAGATTCACTCTCAAACCTACCAAGACCATGTCTTATGCAGGATTTTCCTAATGACCCTAGTTGGGGTCACTTCGGACTAGTATCAAAAGCTCAACCCAAGTCTATCTCTTCATTCATTCAACTTTTTAATGCTATTCATAAGAGGTGTTTATCGTTAAGGGCCAAGCCAAAACTCTAATCCGACCTCCTAGAAGTAAAAGCAGAAGGTAAGGGAGGATTTAAGAGCACGCGTCAGAAGGTTCAACCAAAAAGTGGGGGTGGTGTCAGAACTTTAGTTCAACACAACCTACTTGGCTATTCTAAATGGCACCATAAGCCAAAGCCTCCAGACTCATCTACTGGACAAGCGCCCACAAACTAGACCTAAGTGATGGTTATTGCAGAGGGGAAAATCAAATTAGATGCATTGTAAAATTTAAAGGCCAAAGTACAGGTTTTGACCCTTGTTATGTCAAATAAAAAATAAGAGAGGAGGGAAGAAGTTGGAAGTAATGGCTCTAAAAGACACCATTAGTGAGAAGATAGGAGGTTTAGCTTGGAAAGATACAATTCTTATACACCCCTTGTCACATCGAGAAGGGATGCACTTATAAGAATAAAGAAGAGTAGGGAAGATGTGAAATGGCCCCCCAAACATGAGTGATTCATCTCATTCCAGGAGGGACTTTAATAAGTATTGTGAGTCTCACCAAGATAAAGGGCATGATACTGAGGCTTGTAGGCACCTTAAAGAAGAGATAGAAAGCTAATCCAAAGGGGAGTACTAGGAATCATAAGGCATGTTAGATGAACAAATAACATTGAACAAAGCACAAATGAGCTTTCCATAGAGGATAGGAGAGATGATAGAGACAGGAGAGACAGGAGGGATGATGTTGTGAGGCTCCATCCAACTGGCCTACGAGATCTTCCAGCTCGCCTTCGAGTTTATGGCTTGAGGAAATTGACCACGAGGGGTCAAATTGCACATGGCATTGCAGATTACAGACAAGTCCCACATTTGTGCATGGTGTGCACGTGGTGTGAAGTGTGAGGAGTCGCCTCCTAATCTTTAAGAAAAATAGTTTTCTATGGTGATCAAGAAATCATTTTGATAAAATAAATCCATTTTTATAAAAATTCTGATTACCTTGTCCAATTAGAAAAAAAGTTGGCCACTAACCAAAGTGGAGTTCGGGGATTCGTGATATGATAAAAATAATTTTTAGAAAATATAGTTTTACCATTTTTACCAACAACTTTTGGCTTAAGAAAAAATGATTTTAGTTAAAATCTGTTTGTGTGTATGCACGAAATACCATGTAATGCATGGGCAGATATAATCATGGAAAAATGATGCATGAACAGTTGTAAGATGCATGACAACCCATAAAGTGATAAAATAGGAAATAAATCAGGGGTCCTTCCTCTAGCTGATTTCAGGTTCTAAGGAAGGCACACATTTCCAAAGAAAGCAGTAAAATTAAATTACATTGCAAAAAATAATTAAATTCAGGTGATCTCCCCTTTAGTCATAAGATCTAGGAGGAGCATATTACCCTATACAAGTCTACAATCGAATAACGGTAATAATATAAAATAAACGTGAATATAACAGATCAAACAAATAATGATAATAATGAACTAACAATAGAAATAATTGAACTAATAATAAGAAAAACAAAGAAAAACTGATTTTGGAGTTGAAGCCATTAGAAGGCTTGCCAACGTATCCCTTTGAATGGGAATCAAATCTCATGTAGTTCTCCCTTCTCTGGCTATTCTGATAATAGTGGGTGGTTTGGTTGTGTGTTCAGAAGCTAATCGATTTTATTTAATAAAACCATTAACTAAATATGCTATTAATCAAATTGAGTTTTGATTATGAAAAATGATTTTGAAGTGATGAAATTGTCTAAGTTCATTTTAGTGCTTAATCTGATTCATTTTTTAAAAAATGAATTTTAATGAACAATGCCTTAATTCAGAGTTAAAGGACTTTAACTTGTTCATTTTTATAAAAAATAGGATTTTAATAAAGCATGCCTTAATTAATTTAGATTTAAAGGGAAAAGAGTTATACTATACCCAATTTACATTTTGCTTGTGAGGTTTGGGAACTGGAGAGTCTGATGACTTAATAAAGCCGGAGCAGGTCTCCATTGTAATCAGAGAGGGCTAGTGTCTGTCTGAACTAGAATTGAAAGAACTGAACTGTTAAACTGAATAGAGTTGGAGTGTTTTTTATGTGTTTCTGATGATTAGGATCGATTTTGCGGGAATTTTAGTGTTCAAGAGGTGTTTAGGGGTATCTGAGTGCATTTGGAGAATGATCAGTGTTGTTAAAATAGTTCTCAACTATTGGAAAAATTGGAACTT
This sequence comes from Codiaeum variegatum, assembly GCA_948294925.1. Taxonomy (NCBI): domain Eukaryota; kingdom Viridiplantae; phylum Streptophyta; class Magnoliopsida; order Malpighiales; family Euphorbiaceae; genus Codiaeum; species Codiaeum variegatum. Next base: position 8,060 of record CAOJBK013379476.1, read on the forward strand.
GGGAAAGTTCTGAAGGTTGAAATTTATAGAAAAGCATGCCAGAAACCCTGAGTCAACACACACGTGTGTCTAGGAAAAACTCACTGCATTTGGTCCAAACGCAGGGCGTTTGGTCCAGGCGTATGTGTGTTGGGCCTGGTTGACTAGGCCTGATTTTCTAGGTCCGGTTTGGTTTGTTTCAATTCAGTTTTTAGGTTTTCTGGGTCCGTTTAAAGCCCAATTTGAGCTTGATTTGAACTGTTGGGCTCGTATTAAGGAGCAAAATGTAATGATACAAAAATTATCATAGTTACCCCCCTTAGCAGTCTCGTTTGTGAAAACGTGACTGATAAGTGTGAACACATTTAATGTGGCAGTTAAGCTTTGCTTATAAAAAGGCTTAAGAGCTTCATTTGGTGCTTACAACTTCTTATTTCTCATTTCATTCCTCAAATTCTCTCCTTCTACCTTTCTGATTCAGCAAGGATTTCTGGATGATACCGACCAACTTTGTTTGGGAGGAGGAAGATTTGTTGGCTCTTTTGCATGAGTTTTTAGAAAGAGATGATATCCCACCTCTTGACGATCCGCAGTTTAGTGTTACCGCGGAGGAGTTATTCGGCGACTTGCCTGCTTCTCTTACTGATCCACATGACTTTATGGAAGTTCCCTTACCAGAGTGGGACACATCTGACCATTTGCTAATGGATCACGCAGAGCCTCACATACCTTCAAATGCCAATCTCTTGCAGAGCTTCCGGGAGCATTCGAGCTGGCGCAGTTTTTCTATGGTACATTTTTCTCTCTTCCTTTTTATTTTTTGTGCCATTTTTTTGTATCGATTTTTTTTGGCACCTTTATGTATTTTTTTCACTCATGTTTATTTTATGTTAGATAAAACAAAGTAGAGTTAAAAATAAATAGGAATTAAGATTAATGAGATCGAATTTATACCTGTAGACTTTTGCCTTCAATCAGAGGGGTGGTAGATCGAGACTGGGCAGTGTGATCACTTTCTTTCACGCCCATGAGATTATGGCTTGACGAATAGCTTCAACTCATTTGAATGGATGGTTGAGCCTGGATATTAATCATTCTTTGAAGACTGATTTTTGCTCTTACGGAGAGTTGGTGGTAGACCACTAATACATTCCATTTACTTGTGGGGGAGATGACGATGACCCCTTGAGTGGGCATGTCTGATAGGCATGCTCTTTTGGTAGAGGGCATATGTTTTTGATGCAGGGCCTTGAGATGGCCATGGGTTTATAGCTTTACTGGGGGAGGTTGTATGCTACAATTTGATCGGGTTGGCTTCCCAAATTAACCTACTTGACGTCCTACCTCATATGGATCCTGTTCATTATTCCGTCGATCAGTGCACTGGAGTCTGCCTATTGATCATTATGTCTATGATATTCCTATACAATGAGGTCGGTTGGGTTGACCTGAGGATCCTGGCTTCATTGAAAGATTTGGATGAGCTGGGAGAGTATGATTGGGGAGGAGCTGCACTAGCTGCGACTTACCGAGGCATGGGCTTTCTGTCTAGAGTCATAAGGGCAGCTATTCAAGTGATAGCCATAGTTTGGGAGGTTAGTATTTCCCTTTATTTTTTTGATGCTTCGATCTACATTTCTCAACTTGCTAACTAATTTCCTTTTGCAGCTTTGTACTTTCTCTCATTTTAGAGAGATTGCCCCTAAGGTTATGTATAGGGATCAGGCTCCCTTCCTAATGAAGAGGATTTGGTTCCAGGAGTCTTGGATTCCCGACCAGAGGAGCTTCACTTTTCATGACTACTGTCACTTTCTTGCCATAGTGACTGAGGTACATTTTGACAACTTTACCTATCTCTTTCGATTTTGGGCTTTTGATTTGCTAATTATTGCACCTTTGTTGTTAGGTTACTTAGAGGCCTTTTTCCATGTTTTGCTCAGAGAGGCAGACCTTGCTCCTTTTGATGTTACTCTCACCCAGAGGTGGGTTGTTATAGGCTCGCACAACCTGATGGAGTTTTTCTTGGGAGAGAATGTGGTAGCCTAGTCTAATGAGGAGAGGCTTGTACCCCCCTATGTAGATGAGGGAGATGATGTCTGTGGAATTTTAGAATTATTAGAGGGCTAGGAGAGCTAGGAAGGACTACCTACTTGTGGAGGCCTCATATCTAGACTTCATGGTGACTCGTTTGATGACTGGAATGCCCCCATTTCATGCTAGCCATGGTTGGGTTCCTGGAGCTATTGTTGTTGTTGCTCCGAGGTGGAGGCTTTGTGGTGATAGTAGTCGTCAAGCTATGCCACAGCATAGTTCAACCTCTTCAGGGATGGGTGTTTCTACATCTTAGATGCCTGCTAGGTCCAATCAATCGTGGCTTGCATTAGCCTACATTACTGATCATGTTTCTTATATTGATGCCTCGGGTGTTACCCAGCTTCATCATGTGGGCTTCAACTATGTTCTGTGGGAATTCCATGTAAACTTCAACCATATCTCTGATTTGGTAAGTCCCTAATCCCTTTTTTGCATTCTACTTATGTTGCTGATAATTCTTGATTTTTTTTTGTTTTCCTGTTGCAGGTTTCCGACTTGATTCATGCCTAGGGCATCGATTCCCACAAGAGGATGGTGTTTAGTCTGAGCACTACTCTTTTGGAGCTGAGTGTCTGGAGGAGTCGACCAGCACCTAGGGTTGTTAGGAAACGTTGACCGATGGTCGAGGCTGAGGGGGATGATGTGGCTGAGCTTGAGGATTATGCAAGATTTTATGATTGAGTGTATTTGGGCCCCAGTTGTGGTTTTTATTTTTTTGGTAAAAACAACTTTCAGATTTATGCTTTGTATTTTGAATTGTTTTTTTTTTATTTTATTAAAAATTAAAAAAAATTTCATTTTTGTTGTTTTGTGATTTTCTGATTTTATCTGAGAAATTCAGCTTTGAAAAAATAGTTTTGGTTGAAAATCGAGTGAAAACGAAATCGGTTTGGATCAAAACGAATTGTCGCGATGGACCAAGTAGGCGTACGAGTGACACGTGGTAGCCAAACGCCTACGTTTGGGCCTAAACGTGTACGTTTTGCCCTAACTCTCATGCTCAATCTTCTGAACTCTATTTTTCTATCTCGTTTTACGTGCCACTATAAATAGGCATACAAAAAATTGATTTTTGACTTAGAAAATCACTAGAAAACATAATTATTTTCAGAAAAAGTCGGTTTCTTTTCTTTTTCCCACAACATGGAATGCTTCTTTAGTCACATGATGCATTGTTGGTGCAAGGAATTGGACCGAGTGAGTATAATCAACCTCGGAAATTATGGTATGAGCTCTCTCCCGACACTCAGAGGGGGATCTACCTCACACTAAGGGTATGCACATGCATACCCTAAAATAATAATTAAAAACAATTATAATGATAAAGCCAAAATATTAAAATATTCTTCTTTTTTAACCTTCTCATGTGCACTTCCACCCTGAAGTTATAAAAAAAAAAATGATAGCTAGTCTAAATTAGCAAGTTTACTTAAACAAACCAAACAAAAAAAAGATAACAAGTATAAAATTAGAGGATTATCTTTTTAAAAATAAGTGATAATTACATTTTTAAATTGCTTTCAAAATATGAAATTTGGTTAAGAAAAATTATAGTTTTTAATATTTAGATAATATCATTAAATAATATATTTATCCTCCAATTTTTATTATTTCAAAATATATGATGGTTTTATAGCCTTCGATTTTTATTATGTATTATTTTTGTTATAATTATGCATATCCTATTTTGAAATCTTAGATCTGCCACTGCCGACACTTAGGGGTGTCAAAATAGACTGGGATTTTTAAATGCCTGCATACATTTTTGGGATCCGGTAGATCATGTATTTCATTTCAGGGCAAGTATAGATGATATGTGTCTGACCTTTGAAGAATTTTCAGTTTTGCTCGGTATGAGCACTAAGGCTGACCTGGCTGTTTTAGTTGAATGGGTAAGTTATTTCAATTCTTTTAAGAGGTTACTGGATTTGAGCATAGAAGTTGCTTCGAATATTGTGAAGGATGACTTAATCGACCTGTCTGCTTTGGCCAAGATATTTTGGAAAGAATCAAGGGATGACTCCATTTGGATGGCCCAAAGATTGAAGGCCTATGCTTTTGGATTGATAGTGAGCTACATCTTTGTTGGCCCGATTGGATGGGGAGATGCAATGGTGGCTAATTTAAAAACCTAGATGTGTGAGGGAGAGTCAATTGTGGGCATCATTTTAGCTGAGATGCTGTTGAACCTCGATCACCATTGTAATTCAGAAGGACCATAGTCTATTAGTCTGATTATACTCTA
>CAOJBK013380425.1:0-10593 GCA_948294925.1 Codiaeum variegatum
AAATGCACGACCTGATTGTAAACATGCACGACCTATGCAGTCCAATTTTCTGCCCCGTGCACTTTATCAATAACAATGCTTCTCCCATCCAGAGATTCATATGGCCTGGCACAGGGTCTAGTCTTCAATCTGCATGGCCCATGCAGTTGTTTGAAATTTTTAAACTCTAAGTGGATTTTAGTACAGCGATCAGCACGACCTAATAACTCCATCTGCATGATTATGCCTTGACCCGTGCAATAACTTTCTTCACAAGTTCTCATTATCAATTCTTCAACTCATTCAATAACTCCGTTTATTGATCAAATAACTCAATATTTCCTGAATTTCTTTAAAGCACACTTAACAAACTCATAAAATTCAATTTATGGGGAAAATATATTTAAATGTAAAGGAAAAATAAGTAAAATTTCATTCAAAGCACTGCATCAGGCTTGGTTTAATCTCAAAATTATTGACAGCTTAGTGGTCTTCTTAAACTACCCTCAGCCCTTTGAATGGTGGCCTTGTATACTCTTGCATTATCCTTGGCTGGCTTTCCCTCATTATTCAAGTGCCCTCTCTTATTTTGTTTCTTCCTCATAGCCCTCTTTAGCATCTTCCTCAGATTCCTCGGAATGCTCTGCGAACTTTCCTAAATCTAACTCTTGCTCCTCTTTTTTTTGCTCCTCAAAGTTCACTCAAGCTTAAGATCAAAAGCAAGTGGATTTGAAGAGCTAGTTATGGTCATATAAATAGAGAGGTACCCGAAATAACAAAATCAAACAAGAACAAATGCTTAGAAATAATAAATGAAAAACAAAATCAACAATCTTAGTTTTATTACTCATATTGAAAACTGTTTTCCTGACAACGGCGCCAAAAAACTTGATTCTTGATCTGCAAGTGTGTATATCACACAAGTAATACAGTAATAAGAGAGTATCATTCCACATAGGATAGCACAACCATTGGTTGTTGTTTAGTAGATTGATGAATTAAGAAATTCTTAATGAAATAAACTAACTAAATTAATTAACAAAACTACCCATGAAGGCAAAAAATAAATGCAAAGGATATATCAATGGTGAAACCTATCTAGATATAGAATCCCTCTAATCAGTAATTGTAGTCCATGAACAATAACTCAATTAAATTAAACAAAAAAGTTGAATTAGAATTCCAATGAGTTAAGTTAAAACTTCTCTCGAATGAATTAACTCCTAATTCCTAAGTATTATAATAGAATCTCTTCTCAAATTATAATGAAATAGGAACAACATTAGGAATAAGAAACAACTAGCTAAAGAGTTTGGTAGCCCTATCTCTAGATACCCAATCAACCCCCAATTATTATGAGTATTCTATTCGTACCAATCTTTCTCAAGTCATAGATGTGAAAACAATAACCAATCAACAAGCATGCTATTATCAATTGAAAATAAATATTAATGAATCATAGAGATAAATCAACTCAATTGATTGAAATAATTGATAAAAGAGTTATTTAATCCATACAATAATAAATAGGATTTATCAATATCTAGATAGAGAAAGTATTTAGTTCTTATTCATGGAAATAAAGCAATAAGAAAAGATGTAGAGAAACAATCCAAAAAGAACAATCTAAGATTCTTCAATTCAATCTTCATTCTTTTTATTAGATCTTAAAATCTTTGAATCTCCACCTTGATTTATAGCTACAAGACCTCTATTTTTTTAGTAGGAAAGTCAACTAAAAACTGATAGAAATTCCATCACCGCAAATTTTTTTAAAAACAATTGAAATGCAACCCAGATAGATCGCACATTCTCTCACATCCCCCGTATGACTGCCTGTGTGAGAGTGCCCAATTAAAATGTTGCTTTTCTTTAGCAGAACTAAAACTCCTTAGCATATAGCTTGTCGCATGGTCGTATGATGGCTTCAATGACAAGATCATCAAGCCTTTCCTTTGCAAACTTTTCCCATTTAATTACAGCAAATAACACGTTTCATGTCAAATCATTCAAGGGCATCTTAAAACTCAAAATTCCTAAAAACAACTGAAAACTACAATAGAACAAAGAAATTAAATTTTATTTGAACGATAAAACATATTAAATTAAAGGCATAATCATCTTAGATATCCTCAAATATTGGTCAACTCTCAAATATACCCTAAAAAAACTCCTATCATAAATACCCTCACTTTATCGATCACTTTCAATATATCCTTGAGCCATCGGACAAGTGCTTGAGCTTATGTGTCGTGCTCACATCATGCCACATCAGGTGCCATCCAAGAATATTCATGCCACATTAGGTGCCAACTAAGTGCATTCATGCCACATCATCACAAAACGTCAGCTTAGGATATATTTGAAAGTGATTGATAAAGTGAGGGTATTTGTCATAGGAAATTTTTTTAGGGGTATATTTGAGAGTTGACCAATATTTGAGGGTATTTCAGATGGTTATGCCTAAATTAAATTAAATTTCAAATTTTGATTAATGAAAAAGTGATTTTTGAATGTGAATACCTATGTTCATTTTAGGGTTTAATTGGATTAATTTTATGAAAATAGATTTTTCATAATTATGCCTTAATCATATTAAATGGCTTAAAACTGATTTTTAACAAACATGCTTTAATTCAGTATTAAAGGGCTTAAAATGAATCTGAAAATTGAGAGGAAAGAGTTATACTGTACCGATTTCATCTTTGCTTTGTGAGACTTTGGAATCGGCGGATCAGAAGGCTTGATGAAACCGGAATGAGTCTCTATCATGTTTGGAGAGCACTGGTGTGAGTTTGTCTGAAATGGAACTGAGGGTTTGAACGTCTGAATTGACAGCAACCATAGTGTCTATTGTGAAACTTTGATAATTTTGATCAATTGAATAGTAATTGGGGTGTTTAGGTAGTATTTAGGAGTGTTTTGAGGCTCCGAAGATTAGTTGTAGTGCTTTAGAATTCAGAAAACTGTGGAAAAACTGAACTTGAAACTGTTCTAAAAGGGTTCAATTTATAGGGATTCATGCCAGAACCCTAAAAGGACAAAATGTATGCATTTTACTTCAAATGCAACACATGCATTGTTTTGGGCCTGGTTCTAGGCCCGATTCGGTCAAATCTAATTCAATTTTTTGGGCTTTCTAGGTTCGTTTGAAGTCCGATTTAAGCTCGGTAAGATCTGTTGGGATCATATTGACGGGCCATATTTAATGGTGTAAAAATTTGGGTTCACACACTCAAGTTTTACCTTTGGGTTGCAGCATATAAGAACTGGTGGTTCTAATTGTTTGATCAGGCCGAAACGGGTCTCCGTAGTGTTTGGGGTAGTTTTTAGTGAGAATTTTGGTAAAGGTTTGATGTATCAAAAAGCTATTGTAAACTATGCCTAAGGTTCTTATTTATAAACAAATAGGGTGTGAAAGTCAAAATTTTAGAGCATAAGCAGGGGTGTCTTCCCACACGAGAAGTAGCTTATGCACGAGCAAGGACCTTGCGTATGTGTGAGGCATCTTGCGCTCGCACAAAGGCTTTGGCTTGTACTCGGTTTTCTCGGTTCAGTTCATTTCAATTTTTTCATGATTTCAGGTCCATTTTAAGTCTGATTTGGGCCCAGTTTAAGTCTATGGGTTCAAATTGTCGGGCTGGATTTAATGGTGCTAAAATGAGGGTTTATAGTTGCCCCTCTCCATAGCAGATTCAGTTTTGGTTTTCAAGAATGGGTATGGTAAGTGTGAATTGCATGGTTATGAAGGGCTTTGATTTTTGCCTTTAAATAGCGCTTGAATGTTTGGAGACATACTATTTGCTTTCTTTTCCTCCTCCTCCTCTCTCTACCTTTCTCTCACTATAAAATTTCTCTTATTTTTAGTTTTTGATGCTATCGACTGGCCGAGTAGGCGAGGGTGGTAGTGGCGCAGGAGATAGGTCATGGATTGATAGATATGTCAACTCTTCTATTATTATGACTGAGTTAAAGGACTCTTATCAGCATGGAGATTATAATTTCATCGCTTCTTATGAGCAACCTTCGACATCACAGGCTCCATTTATTGAGGTGCCTTCTATGATGGACCCGGCATTGGATGATTTAAAAAGTGGTCCGGATGACTAGCCATTGGAGATACCAAAGACAAAGACTCACTAGGAGTTGGTCTCGAGCCCCAGAGCCATCATAGCTAGATTGGTTACCCAGTGATATGCTTTCTTTTTCTTTTTGCTTTGTTTATTTTTCTTACAAAACATGTTAGTTACACAAAGGAAAAATAATAAATAAATTGAGGTAGGATGAAATTTACACTTATAGATGGATAACCACAACACTATAGGTGGTAAGACCCAGTTAGGTTGAGTCAGGACCTTTCTAATTACCCTTGAGGATATTCGTGCCTAGGTGGCGCCAGCATAACGGAATGGCTGGGTCAGTCTAGATTCTTTAGATGCAAGAGATTGATTCTTGATTTTTTATTTAGCCGAGAGGTGGTGGGATTCCACCAATACCTTCCACTTCTCTTTTAGGGATATGACTATAATGCTCATGGAGTGGGCTTGTGTAATCGGGATACATTTTAATAGTTGTCTCTTTATTTTTATCGTATGATAAAGAGCTTATAAGAGGTAGGTATGCTCATTAGAAGTGTTCCACCCAAGTGGCAAGGGGCCTGCACATAGATGTGGAGCTTTTGAGGGGAATGGATGGGGATATGATGAACCTAGCTGCCGTGACCATGTTATTTTTTGAAGGTTGGGTCTTGAAGGATGATGTACTTGGATAATAGGTAGAAGGCCTATGCTTTTTGTCTGACTACTGGGTACATGTTATTTACCAAGATGGACAGGGAGATGCAAGGGTTGCTAAATTGATACCCCATATAGGTGAGGGAAAGTCGAGGTTGATCAGCTGAGATGCTGTTGAGCTATGAAAACCACTATACTTCTTTTGGGTCATGGACTATTAGGCCAATTTTTCTACAGGTATGTTTCTTTGCTAACCCCAATGGAAATTTGTTGTTATTTTCATTAGCAAACTCTACTGGGAGAATAGTATCACTAGCTACTTCCTTTGGGGATGGGGAGTTTTTCTAAGGGAATCCACTTGGGAAGTACTGGAGTTTTGAGATGAGGTTGGACTTCCTAAGGAATTATGTCTGAAGTATGTGAAATATCCACTAGCGAGTAATTTGTCATTTTTGCATTAAGAAATCCATTTGGATACGTATTTTATAACTTTACTCTTACTTTGTAAATTTGGTTGAGAGATCATCTCAGGATTATGCCTGCTCCTGAGAAGATGGACTATTTTTCCTTCTTGGTATCTGAATTGGAGGATCGTGATCCGTTTTGCTATATAGGCTCAGTGGAACAATTCACTAATTGAGATGGATGCAGTTGACTTGTTTTAGAGGCATGATTAGAATAGGATCGAGAAGCTCACGGTGAAGAGTTAGGGATTTAAGCATGTCTATCTTCTTGGTTTAAAGTTTATTACTTGATACCAAGGCACTAGAGTCTTTCACCAAATGGGTCACCATTAGGTCATGCCCCCAGATGGTGTGTTGTTTAAAGCTTCAATGATCAGTGCTAATGTAGCCAGAGTTATGACCATAGCTTGGATCCATGATCTTAAAATCCTGACTCTAGGGGATTACCATGGAAAGCCCTAAGAGTTTGTGGATTTGTGGATAGAGACTTGTTGGCACAAGGAAAAGGCCAAGAATTATACCCTTGTGATAGAGATTGAAAAATAGTGATTTTGTTTGTTTTAGGTCAAAACTCCCATTTATGTGTTCAAAAGGTGAATAACAATTTAATAAAACACATTATTTTGGTTAAAGCTCTAATTTTTGCCTAAGTCGCCCCTTCAGATTTTCAACTTAGCGAGTTGCCTTAATTGTTGCATAGACTGCCTTTTTCGATTTTCAATCTAGCGGGTTGTACCCCAATTTTCGCCTAAGGCGCCTACTTTGGTTTTCAGATTAGTGGGTTTCATTCTTTTTTATTATTATTATTATTATTATTATTATTATTATTATTATTATTATTATTATTATTATTATTATTATTATTTATTTTCTTATTATTTGTTAATTTTTTTGCATGCTTGTCAAAGAACCAAAATGAGATGAAAAGTAAAATTTTTGAATTTTATTAAATGCTTTGGACCATACTCGTGAGGGTTTCCTACATATCTCCTTACAATGAAATTGAAAATTGAGAACAGAATACAACATATATTTTTTAGAGAATCAGGTCTACATAGTTCTTGTTACAGTAACAATGATGATGATGATGCAAATGTAATGCTTAAACAAAGTATCGCTTGAGTTGATCCAAATTTGTTGGGTGGTTAAACTCATTGCCATCGATGTCCATCAGGATGACACCTCCGCCAGTTATAATCTTCTTGATAATGAAAGGACAACTCTAGGAAGGTTGGAAGTTTTCTCTTGGATCAAATGTTGGTTATCTAATTTCTTTGAGAACCAAGTAACCTTCATGTAGATTTTTATCTCTAACCTTTTTTTAAAGTTCCTTGCAAGATTGACTTAGTAGTTCTGAGCTTGGTGAATGGCTTTCATTCATTTCTCATCGATGAGGATAAGTTGATCGAAGTAGTCATGTTACCAATCAATTTCATTTATTTGACTCTCTTAGAGGACTCAGACAAATCAGACCTCTAATTCTATAGGTAGAATTTCTTCCATCTCATTTACCAGTGAGTAGGGTGTTGCCTTGGTGACTGACTTGTTCTATACCCTAGGAGGGTGTCTGGAAAGTGTAGGTGCCAGCCTTTGTAATTACTTATCATTTTCTGAAGAATATTCTTGAGAGCCTTATTAGTTACCTCAACAACTCTATTAGTTTGAGGTCGGTAAGTAGAAGACTTGTGGTGTTGAATCTTTTCCTTTTATAGAAGAGCAACAACATCTTTCTAGAAGTGGGAGCTATTGTTTATGATGATCTCAAATGGAACATCATACCTTGCAATGATGTTTGTTTTGATGAATTAGGCAACCCTTTTCAAGTCAAGAACTTGATAGGGTGTAGCTTCTGCCCATTTGGTGAAGTAGTCAATGGCAACTAGGATGTATTCATGCCCAGCAGAGGATTTAGGTGAAACCTTGCAATGATATCAATGCCTCAAATAGTAAAGGGGTAAGGAGTTGTGATTGTATTGAGTGGTGATGAAGGAAACTTCTGAAGCTTGGTATAAATTTGGCATTTATGGTATTTTTAGAGAAATTATGAGAAATCTCGATTCATTGTGAGCCAATAGTATCCTTGGTTCATTATTTTCTGTGATATGAGTGCCTTTTTCTCCTCCGTGGACCCCTTGCATGATCTTGGTTGCTTCTTCTCCATAAACACACCTTAAATGAATGTTATTCGAAGTTTTTTTTGTAAAGGGTGTCACCTCTAGGAAGATAACTGTTGGCAAGTTATCTTAGGGTTCTCATTTCAGATTTGGAAGCTCCCTGAGGATATGTCCATTTGGAGAGGTAGTTGAAGATATCCTAGTATCACGGCTTTTGCTCAACCTCTTGGATGTTTAGACAGTGGGCTAGACACCTTGATTCATTCTTGATGCTCATAGAAATATGACGAATTAGGATTCCATTACGTATTTCAACCATTTATGCAAGTGTTGCTAACGAATTAACAAATCTATTTTGTGACCTTAGAAGGTAGTGGAATAACAAGTTATGGAAGTTTGATGCTAACTTCTTGAGCCACTTGTGGTAAGGAATTAAACGCTTTTCTCTTATCTTCCATTTGCCTAATGCTTGAGAGACTATCAAGTAGGAGTCTTCATATACTTCCAGATTTTTTATTCCTATCTAGGTAGCTATTTCTAACCCACAGTTCCATGCTTCATATTCAGCTTCATTGGTGGTTACCTCATAGTCTAGTTTGATAGAAAGAGGTAAGCTTTTACTGTTAGGTGTCAATAACACCACACTGGTGCCATAGCCGTTGTTATTGGTTGCACTATCAAAAAATAGTTTCTATGTCTTCTATTCTATGGATAGGATGTCTTCGTTAGGGAATTCATGTTCTACCTATTGAACATCTATAGGAGTGGTAACTAATTAGTTGGGATGACACTAACCTCAATAGCTTTTCTCTATATATACTTGAGATCATAGACTGCTGGCACTGCCATCCATCAGGCCATCTTACTATCCAGGATGGGCCTTTGCATGATATACTTTAGTGATCTTTGGTCAGCAAGAACATGGGTGATGTATGCCCCCAGGTAGTAGTGTCTTAGCTTATGACACACCCACAAAGTGCTAGGAAGAGCTTCTCAATGTGATTGTACTTGAGCTTATGTGTCAGCATCCTCTTGCTCAAGTAGTAGATTATGTTTTCCTTATGAGTGAAAGGGTCACTTTGTGCCAGCATGACACCCATTGCTTCATCAGTAACTGATAGGTAGAGTAAGAAAAGTTGCCCATGCTTAGGCGGTTGAAGGATATGGGGATTCAGGAGATACTCTTTGAGTTGTTAAAAGACATTTTGACATTCATCATTCCACTGTTTGGAAGAGTTCTTTTTGAGTAGCTTGAAAATAGGGCAATAGGTGTCGGCCAGTTGATTGATGAATAGACTGATGTATTAAAGGTAGTCCAGGAAGCCCCTTATCTCCTTTTCAGTTTAAAGAGGTGGAATCTCTAGTATTTCATTTGACTTGGTAGGATCAATCTCAATCCCTTTCTTGCTCATAACATGTCCTAAGATGATGCGAGATGAGACTCCAAAAATACACTCACCAGGATTGAGTTTTAGGTTATATTGCCAAAGTCTCAAGAAGAACTTCTCCAAAGTTGTAGATGTTGTTTGGCGGTTGCACCCTTGATAACCATGTCATCAACATAAACTTCCATTTCCTCGTGCATCATGTCATGGAAGATAGTGGTGGCCATTCTCTGATAGGTGGCATCAACATTCTCAAGGCCAAAGAGCATGACGCTATAGCAATAATTTCCCATTTAATAATGAAAGCTTTTTTTTTCTCTTTAATAGGGGATGAACCAAGATTTGGTTGTAGCGTGCAACTAAATCAACTAAAGAAACCATTTCAGAACCAACTAGTTTATCTACCAGTATATCAATATGAGGTAGTGGGAAGTCGTCCTTTGGAAAAGCTTTGTTTAGATCTCTATAGTTGATGCACATTACGACCTTGTCATCTTTCTTAGGTACTGGGACGATATTAGCTAGCCAAGAAGGATAATTGATAGGCTCGATAAACCCATATAACAGTTGTTTGGAAACCTTGTCTTTGATAAATGATCTATACATAAAGGAATTGTGAAATTAATCTTGTTAAGACATTGCTAGATGGATGTATGATGCTACAATTCCTCGTAATGCAATTAATCATCCTAGTTTTAAGGTGATGATTGAGTTTATAAGGCAATATGATGTAGGCATGAAACCACCTAATTACCATGAGGTACGAGTCCCATTGTTAAGAAAGGAGGTTGCTACTATCTCAAATATGTTAAAGTCATATGAAGAAGAATGGAGACAATATGGTTGTTCAATCATAACAGATGCATGGTCAGACAAAAGGCATAGGACTCTCATTAACTTTCTAGTAAATTCGCCCAAAGGATCAGTTTTCATCGAGTCCATTAATGCTTTTGAATATGCAAATACTAGAGAGAAAATGTTTGAATTGTTGGATAGATTTATGGAGCGTGTAGAAGAAGCAAATGTGGTTCAAGTTGTTATTGATAAAAAAAAACTTTCCTTTTAATCTCTAATTTTAATTTTCAAGTTGTTGATTTCCTTTATGATAGATTTACATAGTTTTCCAATCTCTTCTTATAGGAAAATTATTAGAAGCAAAACAACTACACTTGTATTGGACTCCATGTGCATCTCATTACATTGACTTGATGTTAAAAGATATAGGAAAGTTATCTACTTTTAAACAAACATTGAGCAGGCAATGAGTGTGAATGGTTATATTTATTTTCACAATGTTGTGGTGAATTTGTTAAGGTGTTTCATGGGAGAGAGAGAGAGAGAGAGATGAGAGAGAGAGAGAGCTTATACGAGTAGGTGTTATAAAATTTCTTATTGCTTTTTCACCCTTCAAAGATTTCATAAGTTGAGGAATAAATTAAAGAAAATGTTCACTTCATATGAATGGCTCAGTAGTAAATGGGAAAAAGAACCTATCGGTAAAAAGGTCACTAAATTTATCATACAACCTTCTTTTTGGATTAATATTATGTACATCTTGAAGATATATGATCTGTTAATTCATGTTCTTAGATTGGTCGATGGTGAAAAGAAACCAATTATGGGATATATCTATGAGGCTATAGCTAGAGTAAAAGAAACTATCATGAAATCTTTTAAAAAGAAAGAAGAGAAGTATGAGGCAATTTTCAGCATAATTGATGAAACATGTGAATACCAACTTCATCGACCTTTGTATGTAGTAGGATATTATTTGAATCCCAAGTACTTTTATTCTAATCTTGATATTGCAAAAGATGATGAATTTGTCACGGGTTTGTTTAAAGCTATAAAAAGATTGGTCCCAAATCATGTAAAGTAAGATGAAATTAGCAAAGTGCTTATTTTTTATAAAAAAGAA
>CAOJBK013380741.1:0-12754 GCA_948294925.1 Codiaeum variegatum
ATATATATATATATTATTGTTGTTATCAATGATGTAATTAGTGACATAATTATTAAAAAAAAATTCAGTATTTCTGACATAATTAGTGACCTATTTTATTTGGTTAGTAAATTAGTGACGCAATATTTTGGTCAGAAAATAGTCGGTAAATTACCGACCCATATTTTGGTCAGAAATGGGTCGGTAAATTACTGACGCATTTTTTTTGCCAGTAATAGGTCGCTAATAAATTAAAAATATTACCGACCCAATATTTTATTTTACCGACCAAAAAAATGCATCAGTAATTACTGACGCATTTTTTTGGTTGGTAATGGGTCACTAATTAATTAAAAATATTACCGACCCAACATTTTATTTTACCGACCAAAAAATGTTTCGGTAATTACTGACCCAATAATTTGGTCGGTAATATTTAATTTTGTGACGGAAAAAATACTGACCCAATTTTT
This sequence comes from Codiaeum variegatum, assembly GCA_948294925.1. Classification (NCBI taxonomy): domain Eukaryota; kingdom Viridiplantae; phylum Streptophyta; class Magnoliopsida; order Malpighiales; family Euphorbiaceae; genus Codiaeum; species Codiaeum variegatum. Next base: position 453 of record CAOJBK013380741.1, read on the forward strand.
TGGTCTATAAATTAAAAAATTGGGTCAGTAACACTATTTACCGACCCCAAAATTAATTTTTCCGACCAAAAAATTGGGTCGGAAAAAAAATTATTTTTTGTAGTGGGAGGTCAATATTTCCCGTTTTGATGTTACTTTTGATACTTTTTCAGTAATTCTGGTAACTTTATTTATTTTTCTGCTCTGAGCTTTCTCGCACTTTCCAACCCTTGGCCCAAGGGTTGTGGGGAATGGTCTACTCCCATTGGGGAGGATGTGGTGTAGAGAGTCTTGGGTGGTCCCTCAGGCCCATTTCTTTTTCTTTGACTAGTTGGATATTCTTGCTACAATGATTGAGGTATGCTTTGATCAACCTTACTCTTTTCTTTTGTAGATTTTTTATCTATTATTAGGTTGTATGGACCCCATTGACCATAGTGCTCATGGAGATGTGAACCCGACATTGTTTTCACTGAGAGGCGGATCCTCTTAAGCTCCTCTATGCTTATGGAGTTCTGATTTGGGGGAGCGGGTGATGTCCTAAACTCTTTCAGAGACATTTGTATCAGCTGATCCACCCATGCACATGAAGGAGCACTTTACTCATGTTTTTCAGGACTACTGGAGAGTTAGGACACTGAGGTAGGATTACCTTATCCACAATGCCTCTTATCCAAATTTTGTGGCTACTCATCTGATGACAAGGAGGCCACCTTTATCTAGTGGATTGGGTCAAGTTTCGGTAATGAATTTAGCTGTCGTTCTGAGGCTTAGGTCTCATGGTCAGTCTGGTCATTCTGCTCCTCGGACCATGCCTAGTACAAGTTTAATTTCTTCAAGCATGTATGCTTCCATGTCCCATATGCCTACCAATTTGAGCCAGACATGGGCACCCCTTCCAAGCTTCTTTGATATTGTCTCTTATACATATGTAGCTGGTGTAACCAGATCCCATCACATTGGCTATGATTATGTGCCTGGCACGTCTTATTTTGACATGTCTCGATTTCCCCTAATAGTAAACCATTAACTTTATTATACTCATTCCTTCTGCTTTTCAATTTCTGAATTTTATTTCATTTTTGCAGGTTCTGCTTCCCATGTATGCTCATGACCATAACATCCATCAGCAAATGTATTTTTTCTTAAGCACTAATCTGACGGCCTTGAGTGTTTCATAGAGCCAGAGAGAGACAAGGGTTATTCCAAGGTAAGATATGCAGCCAATGAAGGTGTGAACCCTAATTTTAGCACCATCAAATTTGGCCTGTTAATACGATCCCAACGGTTCAAACTGGGATCAAATCGGACATCAAACGGACCTTGAAACCCTAGAAAACTGAATCAAATCAAATCAAACCTGATCCAAAAAACCAGGCCTGGTCAGCTAGGCCAAGCGCGCATATGCCAAACATAGTGCTTTTGGTACAAATGTAGTGCGTTTTGCTAAAACGCATGCATTTTGGTTCCTAGGGTTTCTTGCGCGCACTTTTATAAATTCAGACTTTTGAAACTGTTTCGAGGATCCTTTTCCAGATGCCTCCAGACATAATTTTCTGACTACCAGACACTCCTATACACTATAATTCAAACTAAAAATTGATCAAATATACTAGATACTTTCATAATTCATCAGAAGTCCTTATTCTCCAGTTAATCCATCAGTTCAATTCCACAGTCCCAGTTTAGGAAGACAGACACCAATCTCCTCCGAACACAACGGAGACTTATTCCAGTCATCTACAAAAGGTAAATTAGGTATAGTATTATCTTTCCCTTTTACTTCTAAAATTAAGCCCTAAATATGAATTAGCAATTTTTATCATGAAAATCATTTTTTTGATATAAACAGAATTAATCAAAGCCATAAAAATTGTTAGGCAAATTCACTCAATCGAAATCACTTTTTCATAATCACAATTCAATTTGATTAATGGCCTATCCAGCTAACAATTTTATTAACTAAAATTTTTTAGCTTTTGAACACACAACCAAACCACCCACTGTTATTAGAACAACCCCCACCTTTCACGAGAAAGGAGAACGAGGTGGGGCCTGATACCCATTCAAAGGGATATGTTGACACGCCTTCTAATGGCTTCAACTCCAAATCCTATTTTTTTCTTTATTTTTCCCCTTTTGTTCATTTTATTTATTTTTATTGTTATCTCATTTATTGTTACTATTCATTCAATTTGTTGTACATTTGATTATTTTCAAATTATTATTATTTCAATTGTGGTTTTGTATTGGGGAATGTGTGCTCCTCCTAGCTCTGGGGACTAGAAAGGGATCCCCTATTGTTTGCTTATTTTTACAATGTAATTTACTGCTTTCATTGGGGGTGTGTGCCTTCCTTAGAACCTAAAGTGGCTAGAGGAAGGACCCCTGATTTATTTCCTATTTTTATCACTTTATGCTTTGTCATACCTATTTTAGCATGTTCATATATCATAACTTGCCATGAATATTTGTTCATGCACCACGTAATATGTCATACATACATGAAACTAGATTTTAACCAAAATCACATTTTATTAAGCCAAAAGTTGTTTTAAAATGTTAAAACTATTTTTGCTCAAAATGTTTTATCAGATCATGAATCTCCAAACTCAAGTTTGGTTCGAGGGCCAAACCTTTTCTAAATTGGGCGAATTAATCAGAATTTTCATAAAAATGGAGTTTATCACAAAATGGTTTCTTAATCACCATAGAAAAACTATTTTTCTCAAAGAATTAAGTGATGACTCCTCACACTTCACACCACATGCAAACCAACAGATACATGTGGATGCACAAATATGGGACTTGTCCTAAACCCCAATGCCATACAAATCAAACACTAAGTGGTTGGTTTCCTTGAGCCATAAACTCGAAGGTGCATTGGGAAATCCCACAGGCCAATTTCAGATGGGGCCTCACAGCTGCCGACTCCACTAGGGATGTCTGGAAACTGAATCAAATTCTATAAAACTCCTTTTGGCTTAAAAATGTGTGAAAGTAGGTTTTCATGCATCACGTGACATGCTCATTTAGCTTAAAAAAATAGATAGAGAGTAGCATCGAGTGAGCTTCCCTCCTCGGGACTTCATCGCCTATAGTGAAATCATCCAACTCCAAGGCATACCCTCCAATCCTTTTGGTTGGGATAATGAGGTTGCACGTAGCCGATGGACCCACGCGAACCTATTTGGTTCACATGTGGTTAGGTATATTGTACCTCTAATAGCTAGGGAGCCTTTAAACCACCTAGCCCTTATATAATGATTAGAGTTAACCCTAGGTCTCATATACCCTAATAACTCAAATCTTACCTATCATCATGAAATCTTTTACATTCATGCATACATGCATGCATCTTGACATCGAAAACACTGAAATTGGACAAAGTGAATTGTTCAAAGTAATCCTTAAAATAAACACTTACTCATTTTTCATACTTACCTGCTTGCCATTGGCTTATCGCTCAAAAATTGAATACCCTACTTTTTCCTGTCCCAAAGATCAACATGTCTAACATTAAAGACAACACCACTCTCAACCTCTCAGCTGATGCCACTAGCTCTGCACCTGCTCCTCCTGCTGACATTGTTGGAATGCTTGCTGAGATCATACGAAGGCAAGATGAGGCCATGAAAACTCAATAAGAGACCTTTTCAACTATGATGCAGGCCTAGGAACAAACTATAATGGGAAAAGTCTAAACAATGCTGACTCAGTTCAGACTGTAAGCTACTAATCCTGCTTCCACCCCGTCAAATTCAGGCAAGGAAGTTTTGGTTGATGAAGTCATTGTTCTGAATCCACAAACTCACCATGAAAACAGTACCCAATTATCCCTATTATGGATTCTTTCCCAAAAGGGGTTGAAGATCACCCACTCCTCAAGACTATGGTTAAAAAGTACGAGGAGATGGATAAAACTTTAAAGGTCTTAAAGAAGAAAGAAAATGTACTGGATGTGAAGACTCTGAGTCCATTCCCTAATGTTCAGCTTCCATCCAAGTTTCAGATGCTAAGTTTTGAAAAGTTCGATGGCACTTCTTGCCCCAACACTCATATGAAATTCTATGATGGGATACTCAGCTTTTCTAACAGTCGCTTACTGGTGTAGCTCTGACCTGGTTTATACAATTAGATGACTTTAAGAAATTGAATTAAGAGTCAATTTGTACTAAATTTGTAAAACAGTATTCATATAATCAAGAAGTTGATATTAAGAGAAGAGATCTTGAAACTACTAAGCAGCAATGTAAAGAAACCTTCCGTGCTTTCATAACTAAATGGAGGAAGAAAGCCTCCCGGATGGTAAACAGGCCAACAGAACATAAACAATTAACATAGTTGTCAAAAATTTATTACCTATGTATCGAGATAAAATGATGACACAATACTTTCTTGATTTCAAGGACTTGATTCATGTCAGTACATGCCCTGAAGATGGGGTTAACTCTGGCCTTATCAAGGATGAAACTCAAACCTCGTCCTCATGATTCAAGAAAACCAATAATAATCAAAAGGAAGGTTAGTTTAATGCGATCACGTCTCACAAGATAATCCAGATCCAAAGAAGTGAATTCACCAATTTAAAGGGATTTACACTAAGTTTTCTCCTAAAACAATGTTTAGAAAAGGGTGCCTTCTAACCATTGGAACCCAAGCCTATTCCTAATCCATTGTCAAAGAACTTTAATATGAATGAAAGGTGTGACTATCACCAAGGGTTAGGCCATAAAATTGATGATTACAAGGCCCTTAGGCATAAAATACAAGATTTGATCGATGTTATGGATCTCCTACTGCCAACTGCAAATATTGGTACCAATCCCCTACCAGACCACAAAGTGTATGCAATCTTGAATTAGTTTGAAGAAGGAGATTTGATGCGCCTCATTACTGATCCTATTCACTTGAGCAATTACCATTACATTTGAGATAACTAATCTTCCTTAGAAAGGTCCCTCTCCCCGAATTGCTAACTACCAATTGGCTGACCCTCCTTAGGAAGGTCAATTCATAATGACTACTATTGTGTCATCATATACCTTAGGCATTTGGGGGACAAAATAGAAGCCATTACAAGAAGTGGCTAAATAACTCAAGCACCTACTGCTCCCTCGTCTACAAGCTAACCTGTGGCTTAAAATAAAGGGACCCTTGAGCTTGAAGAGGATCCCATACTTAAACAGCTCAAAAAGACTCAAACCAACATCTTCATATGGAACCTACTTATGTCTTCTTATCCTTACTACTAAGATCTTTGCAAGGCACTAAGCCAATGTCAGATATCACTCCTGAGACCCTAGTTGAATTGATTACAAGTTCTACAAAAGGAGCATCCATCTCTTTCTTTGACAATGAGATCCCACTTGAGCAACCACAAAATGATGCCATATACATTATTGTTAACTCTAGGGAGAAGATTATTCCCACGACTCTAATAGATAATGGTTCTGCTTTTAATATCTACCCATTGAAGGTTGTAAGCTGTTTGGGTTTGACTCCAACGGATTTTACTCATTCTGACTAGATCGTGAGAGCATATGATAATTCTAAAAGAAAAGTTTTTAGGGTGGCAACACTGACAGTCACCACTGGCCCAACTACCTTTAAGGCCCCTTTTCAAGTCATTGATGTGCCATCATGCTTCAATTGAAGGGAAAAAAGAGTAGTGCAACTGAAGCAAAAAATTTTGAGGTTTTTAAAACTTGTTCCATACTAGTCTTTTTGTTAAAACACTTTTACCAAATTTGTTCATATGATAAACTCAAACACTTTGATAAATCATTTGAACATATAAAGGACCACTTTTAACCCGTCAAGATTTAATATACCAATTTTGTGCAAAACACAAAACCACAAAGAAGAGAAGAAAGTTGTATCTAATTCCTTTTTCTCCCTCCTTCATTTAGCTCTTCAAATGTGAAGCCTCTAGCTATCTCACATCAAGCTTGAATAAGCAATGAATCCCCTTCTTACTTGATATTGAACTTGACCCCTTTACTCTCTAAGTTGCCCATTTTTCTTAGGACCAAGTTCTAATTCAAAGTTAAGGGAATAATATAAGTGTGTTAGCTCTTGAACTCCTTAGCTTAGGCTAATTCTTAGAACTATGAGTAAAAAAGAAAAGAAAGTTTTGAACTCTTCAATGTTTCTCTACATTCTCACTTAAAAATCTGGAAAATTACTTAAGCATTTGGTGTTTTAGACTTATTCAATAGTCATGCAAATTGGCAAACATTTTTCCTTTTATACTGTGGAGTTTGTAGAAACACTCCACTAACCTAGATGACTTATTATTCTTCTCCACTAACTAGGGAAAGTAACATTAGCAAGTGATTTGTATAAAACACTTGCTAAGACAATTTGCTTAGTGGAGAATGAGTTGTCTAGACAATGGTTAGTAGATAATGTCTACTTAATAAATAACTTAATTATTCCATAATCAATGATTTATTTCCTTTTAGTCTAAGCCCAATTTTAGTTTAGTCCTTAATATTTTGCATCTCATACAAAATCAACTAAATTGAAATACACTCTTTATGAAATGAACTTCAAGACATGCTAGGATCTTTGAAAATTTAATTACAATTTCAATTCGATTATAATTAATATCTTTATACAATGCTTGCTCGATACTTAACGGTGTGTGACTTACTAAGTTCATGTCCTAAATAGCAACGAAATAGGGCAAACTCTTCTCTCCTTATATATGTATCAAATCCTATTTCATACATAGTCTCGTACGTCGTGAGTGATGTCTAGCATAACATATCACAACTACCTAAATAGGAATGAATATTAATAATCAAATCAATAAACATTTTACCTGGACCTAATGATCATTATTTCTATGCACTTGAGTCCCTTCATTACGAATTCCTGATCTCAGCTAGGTTCATGGATTCATCAAACCTTATATGCTTTTATCATATGACTACATCTAAATTCTAATCCTTGATATTCTTATTTACCTTGGCCAAGGATTTTATATCAAAGAGAATTAGAAGTCATAGGATTCCTTCCTTGTTTACCCAAGTTAATGAATTCTTTATTGGAGAACATTTATCTCAATATATCAGTGAATACAGTCACCACATACTATATACCTCTGTGTGGCTAGCAAAAGCATGTAAGCAATAACAAATTGTATCCACCAACATACTAGATAAAATACCTCATCAAGTCAAATGACTATAAGCATAATTATGAACTAGATGATTAAATATTGATTGTGGTAAAACCCATTTATTCATCATCTAATGTCACCTATTCAACTTACTCAGAACATGGGAATCCACATGTTGTCACAACATCACATGTCTGTAGCATGAGACTCACTACCTCTATTGCCATAAGTATCACATACTTATAATGGATGACAACAACAATGATAGTCTTCTGAATTAATGATATCGTAATCAATAATTCTATGACTATGAACATGTTTTATAGTATAATGATAATCTGCTAGTCATATTCTTTAACTCCTTAAGAATAGATTCTAAAATAAAAAACTAATAGAACATATATATATATATAATTTATAATAAATGTGGAAATCATTTAAATAAGATATATATTTTATTACCATTATTAAATATTACACTTACATTAAGCTCTAGAGCATATCACTCTAACAATCTCCCACTTGCACTAGAGCTAATCCTAGAGCCACTCATTACAGTATATCAGTCCCATCTTCTCAAGATGAAACTGCAACTACTTCCTAACTCATAGCTTTTGTTAGTGGATTAGTCGTGTTATCTACTATTTTTTGCATGGCTACATTACCCCTCCCAATGATTTCTCTGATAATGCAAAACTGGCTTTCGATGTGTTTGGATTTCTGGTGAGACCTCAGTTCCTTTGCTTGAGCAATGGCTCCATTATTATCCCGGTAGAGAGAAATCAGTGACTGAATGGAAGGAACCACTTCAAGTTTTGTGACAAACTTTTAAATCCAAATAGCTTCCTTTCTAGCATCAGATGCAGTAGCGTACTCAGCTTCTGTAGTGGAATCAACAATCACTGCTTGTTTGGAACTCTTATAGCTAACTCCTGCTCCATTACAGGTAAATATAAATTTGGAGATAGACTTTCTATCATCCACATCTGATTGAATATCAGAATCTGTGAAACCATCAATTTCAGGTCACCTCCTCCATATATTAAAACTAAATCCTTAGTCCTTCTCAAGTACTTAAGGATAGCTTTGAATGTTGTCTAATGATCTAATCTTGGATTAGATTGAAATTTGCTAGTCACACTAATAGCATATGCGATATCCGGCCTCATACACAGCATGGTGTAAATAAGAATTCCAATAGCTGAAGCATATGGAATCCTTGACATATTTTCCCTTTTTCAAGTGTTTTAGGCGACATTTCCTTAGAAAGGTGGATACTATGCCATACAAAGAACAATCCCTGCTTGGAATCTTGCATGTTGAATCGTTTCAACACGCGTTCCAAGTACTTTTATTGAGAGAACCCTATCATTCTCTTTGATATGTCTCTATAGATATGAATATCAAGAATGTAGGTTGCTTCTCTCAAATCTTCCATGGAGAAGTTTTAGGATAACTAGAATTTCACACTGGAAAGCATGCTAATGTCATTTCCAATCAACAAAATATCATCCATATAAAGTACTAGGAAAGTGATGGCACTCCCACGAACCTTTTTAAACACATAAGGTTCATCTTCATTTTTTATGAAATCAAATTCTTTGATTATCTCATCAAAGCGATGATTCCAACTCCTCGAAGCATGCATAAGACCATAAATGGATCTCTTAAGCTTGCACGCTTTGGAATGATCTTAAGATTCAAAACCTCTACGTTGTTCCATTAAAATGTTTTCCTCAATATAACCATTAAGGAAAGCAGTTTTGACATCCATTTTCCAAATCTCATAATCATAGTGAGATGCAATTGGTAATAAAATCCAAATTGATTTAAACATGGCTATGGGAGAAAAAGTCTCATTGTAGTTTATTCCTTCCCTTTGATGAAATCCTTTCACTATAAGCCTAGCTTTATAGGTTTCCACATTTTTATCTACTCCAATCTTTCGTTTGAAACCCCATTTATTTCTTATTGGTGCAATACCTTAAGGAGGATCAACAAGTTCCCAGACTTGGTTGACATATATGGAATCCATTTTGAATTTCATGGCTTCTGACCATTTTGAAGAATCAATATCTAATATCGTTTCTTCATATATAGTAGGGTCAATTACTTGACCAACTCCCTCATAAATGAACAACTCTTGTTCAATCTCATGAACGAGTCCACATCTCTTTGGAGGATGAGATATTCCACTAGACCTTCGAGGAATTTGCATTGATACATTACGATCGGTACTTCCTCACTCGGTTGATCAATGTCCATATGATCATCTTGTTAGATCTTATTGGGTGATGCCTCATCCAAAACTATTTCTCTTCCTTTGCCACCTTCTTAAAGAAACTCTTTTTAAAGAAAAATGACATCTCGGCTAACTATTATTGTTTGCTCATTAGGAAGATAGAAATATCATCCTAAACGACCTTTAGGATATACAACAAACCTTGCTATATAGGATCTCACTTCCAATTTATTTATTTTCAGCTTTTTTATGTGAGCTGGACAACCCCAAATCTTAATGCGATTAAGACTTGGTTGTTTATTATGCCATATCTCATATGGTATAGTAAAAATAGATTTAGAAGGAACCCTATTCAGGATATAGGAGGTCGTGTCAAGTGCAAATCCCTCATAAGAGATAGGCAAGTCAGTGTAGCTCATCATCCATCGCGCAATATCCAATAAGGTACGATTTCTCCTTTCGGATATCCAATTCAACTAAGGTTTTCCTAGAGGAGTAAATTGCGATATAATGCCATGCTCTTCCAAGAAGTCCTTGAACTCGGTACTCAAATATTCACTTCCTTGATTGGATCGAAGGATTTTAATATTTTTTCCAGTTTGGTTTTGAACTTCTTTCATGAACTCCTTGAACTTTTCAAAGGATTCATGTTTGTGTTTCATCAAATAAACATAATCGAACCTCGAAAGTTCGTCAGTAAATGTGATGAAATACAAATACCCTTCTCTAGCCATTTCACCAAATGGTCCACATACATCACTATGTATGATTTCTAAAATTTCTTTGGCTCTTTCACTTTGTCCAATAAAGGGTGATCTAGTCATTTTGCCTTGGATGCAAGATTCACAAATTAGAGTAGGATCATTTCTAATTGGTTCTAGGATCTTTGTTTTCTCCAACTTTTGAATCCTATCTTTGGCTATATGACCTAATCTAAGAAGCCAAATTAATTTGAAGTAGAGTTAGGTTTTATCATGTCATTTACATGAGTTGTGCTTAGATAAATGTTGTTAACACTATTATCTAAATAATAGAGACCATAAAGTACATAACCCATGCCAATAAGTCTATTTCCAAAATAGATTTCACATACATATCTTTTAAACATGAGTTCATAAGAAATGAAAAAAATAAAAATATGAAGAAAAAAATAATAACGTGAATAGTAAAGAGAAATTGTTGTCCATTAATTCAAATGAGTTAACCTATTAAAGAGATAACCAATTAGCTAAAAGATAAACTCCACCCACCATAATCTCCTAAATAAATTCCCACTACTCCTAAACTTTAGCCATTAATTACATAATAAACTAACCACTAACAAAACTAAAAAATTACATAAAATTAAAATCATTAAAGTAATAAATTTTAACATTATCTAACATTCCCTCCTTAATGAAGAAATCCATAACACAGATAAATTTGCATTTTTTAGACGATCGCGGTCGCTCCAAAAAAAATATTTTTTTCACAGTAACATTGCAGTTTTGAGACTTATCGATCTCCCAAAAAATAACTTTGTAGTTTTGCGACTTGCTGGTCCCCCAAAAAAGACTTTATCAAAAAACTTCAAAACAAATCTTCTCCTCAAAGAGGAGCTTCCACTTGTACTTGTAAAGTAGCTTGCTTATTCTTACAAACTTTCTTCATATGACCCATTTGTTTGCATGATCTACATTTAATGTCAAGTCTATACCAAAAATATCTTTCCAAGTGCGTCGACTTCTTACAATGAGAGCAAGGTGAAAATTTATTTTCCTTTATGCCTTTTTCTATGAGGACTCCTTCAATCTTTTCTTCTTTATTCTTTAAGGCCTTCCTTTGTTGTTGTTCCTTTAAAGCATTTACCAATTCTGGCAACGAAATATTTGATAGATCTTTAGATTCTTCTAAAGCAGAAATTCTAAACTCATATTTTACAGGCAATGTATCAAGAATTTTTTTCACAATTCTTTCATCAGAAAAATTCGTACCAAGCAATCTCACCTTATTAGCAACAACAAGCAGCTTATCATAATAATTTGTGATATTCTCAGTCTCCTTCATTGTTAGCATCTCAATTCTCTGAGAAGATTGAGTACTTTTATGTTGTTAGTTTTTATATCACCTACATACTCCTTTTTGAGATAATCCCATATCTCTTTTATGGAAGCTAAGTTCAAAACTTTTGTGAAAATTGTACTTGACATAGCAGAATATAAACAAGCTTTAGCTTTGGACTTCCTTATTTTTCTTTCTTTATGAGACTTCAACTGAGCCATTGTTGAATTTACTGGTAATGGAGGAATTTCATAATCATCCCAATTGCTTCCCAAAGATCAAAAGTTTCAATATGTGCTGCCATTTTGACAACCCAAGATTGATAATTATTGCCATAAAAAGCGGAGGAACTAAATTTGAAAAAGTGGTTTCAGTTTCCATTTTTCTACTCACAAATCCCTTAGATCATTAAGGCTCTGATACTAATTGTTAGAGTTAAAAAAAAAAAGAAAAAATAAAGAAACAAAAAAAAAAATGAAGAAAAAATAATAACGTAAACAGTAAAGAGAAATTGATGTCCATTATTTCAAATGAGTTAACCTATTAAATAGATAACAAATTAGCTAAAAGATAAACTCCACCCACCATAATATCCTAAATAATATCCCACTATTCCTAAACTTTAGCCACTAATTACAAAATAAACTAACCACTAACAAAACTAAAAAATTACATAAATTAATTTCATAAAATTAAAAAGATTAAAATAATAAACTTCTACATTATCTAACAGAAATGATGTTCTTATTGTTGGGTTGTATGCCCTAGAGTATGTACATTGTGTATATATATTTGTAATCTGAATCCCATTTATGGCTTAATATATATGTTTTCATTTAATGATTGATTTCATTTCAGTGCATTACGTATATATGTTCCTTAAGTTCTATATAAGAGAATCTATTCTCAAAG
>CAOJBK013383871.1:0-10127 GCA_948294925.1 Codiaeum variegatum
TATAAAAGAAATATTTGAAATTATAATATAAAAAATATATCAACACGTTCGTCTCAAAAAGTACTTTCACAATATTATTTTTTTATAATTTTTTACTTATGTATTTTGAAAATAATTAAAAATCAAAATGTCATTGGTAAGCGTAATGACCACTTATTTCAGAATGGAGGGTGTACTTCCTAATCCTACTAATTTATAAAAGCACCCATTTTAAGACAAGAAACTTGTTAATTAGCACAACAAAATTAATCATCATCAAGCTGAATACTATCTTTGTCTTCAAATTATTTACTTCTTCGCTGCGTCTTTTGTGATAGATGTAGAGTTGCCCTCATTTTTTTCACATTTATTCCTCTTTTATTTCTTTGTTTTTTTCTTAATTGAAATTTTGTGGTGTAGCAAGTCTACCATAACCTGTTTTAAGATTTAAATGAATGACTCATATTATTAAGCTGTTTGATTTTTTTTTTTAAAAAAAAAAAAATCACCACCACCAAAACAAAAGGCACGCCTTTATTGCGCCTCACCTATAGTACAAAACACATCCAGGCACGCACCTTCGTGACATTGCCTGCCTTTGTCATTTAAGGGACTAAGGGTTGCCCCATGTGCCTTTAACAACTATGACTAAACCTTAGGTGTAGTTGGTCAAGACATCCTAATCCTTCTATGCTACATATGATAAAAGTCTGTTAATTTTGTCCAACATCGTCAGAAAATAAAATTCTCACAAAACAAGACTGCAGAGTTCTAATCTGAAACTAACCCATCAGCCACTATAAACTTTGGTTTGCCAAATCCAAACAATCTTGAAACAGCACAGAAAAATGGTAAAACCAACCATTGGCAAAAAAAAAATCTAGCAAGGTACACTGATAATAGTTCACCAATCAGCAAACTGTGGAATTTAACTGGATATATATTAGTAATTTAAACTTTGAAAAGAAAAGGTGAAGAAATAGTCAATAACACAGTTAAATTCACATGTACCAATAACTTTTGCAGTGTAATTGACTGAACCACATAAGCAACAATTAGAAGACAGAAAGAATAAACACTCTCAACCAACTCCTAACTTATTATGAGATCCATAACCAATTCCTTGTTCATGAAATCCATCTTTTCTCTCATCCATTTGTTGGATTTAAAAGCACGAAACAGGTATATAAAAATAAACAGGACAAATCCTATTTGGACATACTATGCATGTCACAAGCAGTATAGATGATTCATGCACAAAGGCCAGCCGTAGACAGAAAACATACACAGGAAGGTTAAAAATTAGTGTAAAAAAAATTTAGCATGTCCACAAAGCAGAGGGGGAGTATGGGGAGGAAAAGGACATGTCTGGAAGATTGAGAATGAAAGGAAGTACCAGTGATATCCGCATGTTCTTGAACAAACACACTGTTTTTTGAAAGGCCGCCACATGCAAGCAAAGTATCAATCTGCAAGGAATAAGCAGCATTTCAATGACTAAGAAACACCCAACTGAAAATGTAAACAGTTCATAATACGCCAAATATCTGCATAAGCTTTAATTTAAATGGCTAGTACATTATTACTGTTACTCCTTAATCTACATCAGATTTGTTCACCATGTACAAATCTGAAGGTTCTGTGATCTTAACTATCAAAGGGGGAAAAATAGTCAAATCAGAACGCTCAACAATCCTTGGTTCTGCCATGCAACATCAAGCTAGACAATGTCACATAATATATGCAGGTGCTTTTTTTTTTTTGTTTTTTTGACGTTGGATTATGAAGTTAATGTTATAAAGGGAGTTCCACTCTTTTCTGTAACCTTAAATCTGCTTTGAGCACCATCATGGTTACCTTCAGGCTCAAATAGCTTCAAACTTGAATGGGTTAAGCCACAGATAAATGTACTAACTTCATTCCAATTTAATCCCATTTTCTAAGTCAACTCCAGCAGCCTTACAAAAGGAATGTGTGCAAATTTAATACTAATTTTTTATATGTCTAGTGTAATGAAATAATGTCTAGAAGACAGAGTGAGATGCAGTCAATATCATTTGACAATACCAATTTGCACAGTAATATCAGCATATTCATTGTAGCCCCACTTTAATTGAAGCAGAAGCCCTGGACATGCCTAAAGATGACAATTTGTACTTTACCCATGAGTATCCACTCAAACCCTGCCCGATCAAAATGGGTAATACCCGAGTTGACTGAGTAATGGATACGGGTAAACTCATACCCGAAAATAAAACAATGGATATGGATAGAGTATGGATAGTATAGTACCCTACCCGAAATATATATATATATATATATATTAGGGTTGTTTTTAATTATATGCTTATCTATTTTTAATTTTATTTTATTAAAAAATTATAGAATGATTATATCAGGCCATACTGGAATGGATAGAGTTCGTAATGAGTATATCAGCGATAAAGTCGGAGTTGCTCCTATAGAAAACAAATTGAGAGAAATGAGACTAAGATGATTCGAGCATGTGTAGCGTATACCTTTAGACGCACCGGTTAAAAAACTAGAGCACCTTATAGTAGATATGAGTAAAAAAGGGAGAGTAAACCTAAGCTAACTTAGAGTAGAGTCATTCAACATAATCTTGAGTTCTTAAACACTTCTAATAATATGATTCACGATCGCCCGAGTGAAAAAATCGAATTCATATAGCCGACCCCAATTAATTTAGAATTAAGATTTTATTGAATTGAGTTGAATAAATAATCATAAAATGATATAATTTATAGAAAATGCAAAAAAAAATTATAATAATCTCTTATAGATTTTATCATATATTATAAGTGACTTTGTTTATAGTGTTCTTTCTGACGAATATATTTTTAATAATTTTTTATTTTAAGTTATATATGTTTATAACTTGATAATTGTGTACCTAATATATAGTGTTTGAATATTCTGATAAATTTTGAAATATTCAATTTTTTAGTATTTTATTTTTATTTTTAATATATTTCATAATTAGTATATTTTTATTTATTAAGTATTAAAAATATATATTAAAAATAGTTATATGAGTAATGAGTTACCCGAGGGTTACCCGAAACCCGATGGGTATTTGTATGAGTTTGAAATTGATTATCCGAATGAGTATGAGTACGGACATGGGTAGACATATCACCGTTCGGATATGGGTAAGAGTATTGTACTACCTTACCCATTGTCATCCCTAGACATGCCTCAAAATGTAGCCACTAAATTAATCAGTCCATCAATACTCTAATAGATAACTATAAAGAATCATCCTCCATTTACTCATGACAAGTAAAATTAAAAGATATCTACACACACATGGTTATATTCCATGGTTGTGCTACAGTATGAAATTCTACAAGTCAAAATGCACAATAATAACTAAATAAGAGTCCTCAATATAAGTTCCAATCCCAATGGCTTTGCAGTAACAGAGTACACACACTCAATGTCCATGTTGAAACGGGAGACATGCAGTATACATGTCAACAAAACATAGATTGCAGCACATTGAGCTATAGAAACAATCAAAATCCTGTTTTGTTCCAGTATTTTAATGGTTTCTCCAGCCCACAACATGCCAAACCTTACATCACACTTGTAAGAGATAAACTGCAAAGCCTAGCCTTCTGGCCATTTCCAGGTATACTTGTTTGTGTATTTCACTAATATTTCAATTAACCGTTAAGTACAACGTAAAGACACCATGAAGCAGCACAACTCATTTCCAAATTATTTATTTACGGTTGATTAAAATGATTTATCTTTGCATAGGGTGATAATGGAAATAAACCATAAGTTTAAAGACACCAATTTCGTATAGGTGCATGCTGAAAATAAAAACATTTAAGAAAGAAAAAAGAAAATAGAAAAGAGGAAGCAGCACTACTAGAGTAAAAGAATCAACATGACTAATTAAGAATTGAAAATGTTGGGAAGGCTACAAGTTGCCAAATGAATATTAATCAAAATTAGATATTAAAGAAGAAAATTTATTGATTCAATTACTTCTCAAGACAAATTATTGATTCAAGAATTGCTCAGGACATCTTATTTTTTCCGTGGAATATAGTGATTTTTTTCTGGTCTCCTTGTGCATTTAGGATTCAGGGGCATTGAGTTTTATTCATCTTGATTTAACGGCATTCACAACTTTTTAGCTTCTGTTTTTTCAAGTCTATTCACTTTGATCTTGGTTTTAGTTTTTGAGGAGGATTTTCCTCTCTTCCTAATTCATTTGCTTTACAACTGATAATAATACTTAATTCTGAACCATTTTTTTGGCCATTGTTTGACAAAAATTATATATAACACTTTAACATTGAAAATAAAACCTAAAATGATAAGTTCCAAGGAAGAATTACAAAGAATACTTTCTTCTTGAATTTGGACCATATGTTATAATAATTAGTATAAACAGATAGCACAGACTTACAGTGAACAAAAATGACAAAAAAAATGCTTTGATTCATATTTTTCAGTTGAAACCCAGGAAATTACCCATACACTGTTCCTGGGTTAGAGAGTTATCAAAGTCCAAAATGAGATAAATTTGCAGTTCAATAGGGCAGACAAGGTGGTATCACTTGGGTGAATGGCACAGTAAATTGGAGACTAAACCATACCTATGATATGGATATTTGATTTCAAATTTGATATTCGAGGACTTCCATAAGAGACTCTTGAGGACAGATTGTCCAATCGTAATCTAAATGATTCAACCCTTCTTAAAGGAATGTAAACCGCCATATAATTTAGCAATTGTTAAAATAAAAAAATGTGTACACAAATCAATACATGGAGAATAGAAGGATGCTTTCTTACTTCGTGACCATGAGCATTACAATGCTCCACTATGTGGCGTGTACCATAAGCGAAGCCCTGTATGGTGGCAAGGTAAAGAAGAGATAGCTGCCTATCACTTGCATCAATGGTCATACCATAGATAACTCCCTTCGCTTTTGGATCTGCAATGGGAGATCTGCAGGATCACAGTTTTAGCAGGTCATACAATTATCTAGGCAACAGAAATAGAAAATGTTGCATTCGTTGCAGCAAGGAATGAAGCCTTTAGGTCATGCGCATCTGTTGCTGCAAGGAATAGGAGCCTTTGGGAATTGTTTACCTGTTCCCATGAAAATCTGGAAGGACATGTGTATCTTGTGTCAAAGCAGCAAGGAATGGAGCCTTTAGGTCTTCCATCATTGTCCTTAATACATCATTCAACAATTCAAACAATGATATATCTGCAAGACAGAGAAGAAGGAATGGACGATTAACTATGTAAAAAGTAGAAACACTCAGTTAAAATGTATATGCTACAAACTGATATCTCTCACTCTGAGAAGCAGCACGATTTGCAAGGCGAGGAGAGGCAGCATGATTTTCTATGATGTAATCTAATGATGCACCAGTAGCACTCTGCCCCCCCTCTGTAAGCCAGAACTCAGGCACCATTGCTGCAAAAATCAAGAAATGAAAGGGATTAAAATTATATTTCAGTATTAAACTTCTCATTAACAGAAAAAAGTAAATAAAACTTAATTCAGAATAAAAGACTGTGCTAGGGTGGTAAAAACAAATCTTTACATAATAACCCACATCAAATTTATATATCATGTCTGAAGTTT
This sequence comes from Codiaeum variegatum, assembly GCA_948294925.1. NCBI lineage: Eukaryota > Viridiplantae > Streptophyta > Magnoliopsida > Malpighiales > Euphorbiaceae > Codiaeum > Codiaeum variegatum. Next base: position 5,622 of record CAOJBK013383871.1, read on the forward strand.
CAGAAAGACATATTATGTTATCAACGAACAAGATTTCCCGATGTTACCTGACCAAAATGGTCCCCAAACTCCAGGAATGAACAGTTTGCTCCGTGAGACAGCCATATGACAAGTGGAAGTACCACAAACTAAAGCCATCCGGTGGCATATTGCATCCTTCTCATGTGCTGAGAAAACATATTTCATAATAAAGCAAATACACCATCATCAGTCACATGACTTATCATGTGATATAAAAAAAAAGAAAGAAATTTACTTCTTTTATTTTAAATGCTATAACACCTTCAGCATTGGAGTCCGCCTCAAGAACACTCTCCATAATCCCCACACCACCAGCATGAGCATCGATCAGGGATGTCCCAACAGGAGTTCCCGCTACAAGGCCCAGTTCCTGAAAATATTGGCTGAAAATTAGAAAAATAGAAACAGGACAAAGTTTCGAAGTCAATAATAAATAGATCAAGCCTCCAAGCCAGAGAAATGCTGTGTGCTAATAATCTTGCATCTATAAAATGTGTTTGCTTGGTCAATGGACCTCAAGGGAGCGCCACTTGAAATCAATGTGAATTCTTCAGTACAAAGTTTCTTGCCTTCGCAGCTGTAAGAGTTAGACCAGAACCCAAAGCATGGCCAGGAAAAGCTATACTTCGTCCTGTTTACATCATACAATCTCATGTCATCCACTGGAAACAAAAGTGTGATTGAGGAAATTTTGTAAATACAGTCTCACAACACAAACATAATAGTTCACACCCAACACACGACCCTTTGCTATTTTTTTCAAATTTGTTGGTATCTTCCAAATGCCAACAAATAAATTTCACTCGGGCATCACAAAAGGTGAAAATATGATTCCCATGCGTTGCAAAGAATAAATATTGAGTATGCTGAAATGAACCACAGGCATTCAAATGTCTCGTGTCTTCATTTTCATTCCTATTGAGATTTAGGGCTGCTGTGATTTTGGAATCTTAAAAGACAAGTGACACAACTTTCAAACCATGAATTCAAAAATATATTATTCCTTAGTTGTTTATGAACTAAAGGTATAGTTCAATAATGGCCATTATATTAATCTATGAAGCACGGACTCAGATACGGATATGGGTGCGGGAAACGGCATTTTCTGAAAAAATGAGACACGGGTGCGGCGGGGACACGGCTAATTATATATATATATTGTAATTAAAATTTTAAAAGATATAAATTATAAATAGAATTTATAGTTCATCAACTCATGTAATTAAAATAACTGCAACTAATTGAAAAAAAGAAGAAGAAAATAGAAAGAGAGAGATTGAGAGAAAGAGATTGATGGGAGTTTCATTTTGAAGAAAGAAATATTGAGATAGAGAAATTTCAAAGTTTCATTTTTTTTTTTTTTTTTTGGTAACATTTTAAAACTTTTTACGAGTTTTTTACAAAAAAAAATCCAGTTTTTTCAAAATTTCCGTGTCCCTGACGTGTCCCAATATTAGAAAAAAAAAAAAAGAGGGGACTCATATTTGCCGTGTCCCGTACATGTCCCCGGAGTGTCCGACACGCATACGCCAACCTTTTAGAAGTATCCGTGCTTCATAGATATTAATTGAAGTAGAAGAGGTGCTTCATCAATGGAAGTGATAATGCTAATAGTGTAACTAATTTGCAAATGGCAGTGATGGCAGTTCACCATTAGCGGTGATGGTTATAGTGGTTATGGCGACAATGGAATTGATGAGTGGTGACACACTAATGGAAACCATGGTGTGAAAATGGTGGTAGCATAAGTGGTCTGCTAATAGTTGTAGACTTGTAGCAGTGGCAGATGTTGCTTGGTAGCAATGTTTGCGGTGGTACTAATTCACCAATTGATGCGGCAGCAATAGTATGATGGAAAATAGGAAGAGAAGAAACTTCAAATTCAAGAACTCAAGCTTAGAATTATAGTCCAGAATTAATATGAAGAAATCACAAGGTTATTTACTGGTACTTTTGGGTTTAACTATGCATTTAATTAAATAGATATCAGCTGGTCTATTAGTTTTAAATCACAGGAATGTTCAAAATTTCCAGCTTTGCTGGAAAATCTGCCTTGATATGTTTAGAAGTTTCTCTTTTTAGTTTCAAGTCTTATTTTGAGTCTTTTATGGTTACGGAAGATTTTATTCCCTTCTAGTTGATTTTAGAAGTTCAAATCCTTACAGGGTGTTTGATAGAGCAATAATGGACTTGAATGGAATGTAACATAATCAAATGCATATTTAGCATAAACGTTACACCAAAAATGCATTGATTATATTATATTACAGCTCATTACAGTATATCTAACATATTCTAACGGGTTGCGAGTTATTTCAAGGTATTGTTAGGTGTGGAGTAAGTGAACTAAGAAAAAAACTTCTTGGGAAGAAGGGAAAAAAATAGCTTGTTTTGTATCCACTATTGAATGAACTTCGCAGGGAAGTAGGGTACTTCCTGAAGTTGGGGGAAATAACTTAGAGGGTTAAGGAAGTTGCACTTCCTCAGCTGAAATAAATACAAATTAACATATCTATCCTCCATTTATTGAGATTGAGTACTTGAAAGTGGAATAATTCTCTAATACATTATTAAGCAAAAAAACAAGTTTACTTCCCAAATATGCAAACCAGACACATAATTACTTCTTAGGAAGTTTGGTCCTAAGAAATAACTTCCTGCAAAGTTTACTTTGCAAAAAGGTATACTTCCTAGAAATTATACCAAACAATTCCTAAGTCTATTTACCTCGCACTGTAATGCTTTTAATTGAACTTTTGTTGCTGAAAGAAAAAACAACGTCATTCCAAGTAGTGTTATGCAATTCAATCCTAGTTGTGATTCCATGGGATCTTGGGTTAGATATCCAATCCAAGACAATTTTCGTGTGAAGCTTAGACTAATTTATCTTAATTTAATGTTCATTTTAATGTTCATTCATTTACTCACCAGTACTATTCCAACAAAAAAATAAAAAGCCCTGTTTTTCTCTGCTATTGGTTAATTTTTTATTTCCAACTCTATTCTTGATATTAAAGATAAGATATGATATGATATGATAAGATTATGTCCTTGATTCTAGGGATTAACTTCTATCTATAGCTATTAGTTTGTATATATATAGTACATTGTACATCAATTCTATACATGTGAAATAGAGAAACATATTGTTTTACACTTGACGAACCCTAGCCTCATGTCTATAGTTTCTAATCATCCCAACCTCCATTTAATCCTCAATTGATATCTTTATAACCAATTGTCCAAAGCATCCTGTATGATGATAACAGTGGCAGTGACAGTAGTTTAACCCCATTTTGACCACAGTCATAGCAATTGATACCTTTATAACCAACTTTCTAAACCATCCTGCGTGATGATAACAGTGGCAGTGACAGTAGTTTAACCCATTTTGACCACACTCATATCCATCCATTTGTAATCCCTACTGTCTGTCCACCATAGGAATCAGGACTCCACTTAAACAGGACTTAAATCTTATTGTTTCTGACATCTATGGTCTTCCAGATAATCAATAATTATACAAACAGAAATATTGGTCTCAGGCTTTCTAATCCACCTCCCACCCCGCAATAAAAGAAACATGTGTCACAGGAATTAGAATTACATTAAAGCTTTAATAAGAACAGGAAACCAAAATCTAGCAGAATTTTAGTATAATAATATCGGAAACTTAGATTTTTAAAATGTAAAAATAACAAAATTAACAAGTAAATCATCCTAGCGTACCAATCTTAGCATGATGACCATCTATAAGGTCGCCCAAGCCAATCCCTTCCCAAAAGTCATCATCCCAGCCACAAGCTTCCATTTCTCGGGAATCTTTCTCATTTGTTTGCTGCACATGTGCATGGCCAAGATATGTCCATGTGCATACTGTTGTACATAGACTACGAGTATCATCTCCTGTTGCTCTAAAAATCCATGAGCAAAAATGAAATGATAAAGCTGAGCATAAGCTCATCAAAGGAACATCTACTATAGGAGAATAATGTATGAGCATTGAGAATGATCTGAGCAAATTACCTGTATGACAACCAATCACTCAAGTCCATCCATCTAAAGACCATTGACCATGATTCTTTCAAGTTTTCTTTTACCCATAAAAGCTGCAATATATTAATTACTAAACACACTTAGAAAAAGGGTGCAAAAGATCATAGAGATAATTCAAACTACCATTTCCTCATCATCCTGAAGCTACACTTACAACAGCATTTTTGTTATTCATTTGAAAGTATTAATAAAAGTAAGTGATGCTTGCAGAATTCTCAAACCACCAGATTGTAAATGAAGTCTTAATTTAAGCTATATTATGTCAAAACATTCTCCCCGGTGACAAAACTGAAATAAAGATGAACAAGACACAATTTGTTTCTGTGTTTTTTATTTTGTGCTGAACCACCAGTTTTCTCTTCATTATATAAGCCATTTACAATAGACAAAATCCCATATTTACAGCAAATAAATCCCATGATTAGTTCC
>CAOJBK013385121.1:0-11118 GCA_948294925.1 Codiaeum variegatum
GTAAGTCCAAATCAAAACTAAGGAACATTAATTTCAATCTTTGAGAGCTATTTCCACTCTATACAAAAACCCTGACTTGGGCGTCGGAGGGTTATTACCGGACATAATGTCTGGCCACCCTGACCAGTGTTTCTTTTATAGTATAGGTAGTTCAAATCCAATTAGAGGAGTCAACCTCTAAGAGCATGTTCAAGCACAATGCATCAGGTGTAGTTGCTAAGTATTCTCTTTAGAGCTTTTACTTAGTTGAGTATTTTATTTGATTATTTTGCTCTAGGCTTTGATGATTTGTCTATTATGCCTTTCTTCTATTAGGTGATGATGTATTAGAAAGAAGATGTTTTTATTGGGTGATGATATGTTAGATGAGAGGTGTTTTCATTTTGGGTGAAAAGCATTAGTGATCACTAACCTTTACTTGTTTTTCCATTTTGATCACTAACCTTTGATTTTTTTTTTTCATTTTAATCACTAACCTTCTATTTTATTGCACCAGCAAGTCACTAGGAGGTTTCATGGCCAGAAATCTGACGTGGCATGACACGTGTCTACTAGGAATTGATGTGGCATGTCATGTGTTGACTAGGAGCTGGTGTGGTATGCCACGTATTGACTAAGTAAGCATGCCACGTCAGATTTTTGGTCATGAAACCTTTTAGTGATCTACCGGTGCAATAAAATAGAAGGTTAGTGATTAAAATGAAAAAAAAAATCAAAGGTTAGTGATCAAAATGGAAAAACAAGCAAAGGTTAGTGATCACTGATAATATATCTTAGCAATGACTTGCTCACGAATAAAGTAATAATCAAGTTCAATAAGCTTTGTACATGCATGAAGAATAGGATTGAAGAAAAGGTAGATATCTCCCACATTACCACACCATAGATTCGGTGTTTCAAATTGAAAGACCCCTAGCTCTTATAGTAAAAAACAAATCCACATAAGTTCAGTCGTAGCATTAGCAATGGCTTTATACTCACTTTTTGTGTAGGAGTGAGCAATTGTCTATTGTTTCATTGTCATCTAAGATAATGTCGTGCCTAAATATATTACAAAATCATTCATTGAATGACAATCATTAAGGCAGCCCGCCCAATCACTATCAACAAAATAATTTAGTTTCATTATTTTTTATTGACATTTAAGAAGAGATAAGCCAATGATATTTTTCAAGTAACAAAGTAGACACTTCACAGCCTACCAATGAACATCAGTGGGACAATGCATAATTGGCACAATTTATTTACAGTAAATGTGATGTCAGGTCTAGTTAAAGTGATGTACTTAAGAGCGATAATAACCTGATGATATATTTCACTAGTAACTAATGGCTTACTAGAACTTTTAGAAAGTGTGGGAGATTTTTCCATGGGTGTGTTGCATGGTTTAGCACCTGCCATCTTGGTCTTTTTGAGAAGGTCATGAATATATTTCTATTGAGATAACAATAGCCCTTTTGGTTGATGGACAACTTCAATATCGAAGAAGAAATTCAACTTGCCAAATTATGAATGTAAGGTAGAGATTATTGAACAAAACGGGCCACATAAATTCTACTTATTTCCAAATCTAAACAGTTATAACCATGATGATCATTTGAAATGTCCAAGTTGACAAATTTCTTGGACTAAAAAGCAAATTTATTTTTGTTGTATGGTCGAAATAAAGGATAGATACATGAGCCAAAAATTTTGAATTGATCATATTTTGGTGGCTTTTGGATTTTTTTTTTTAAATGGTGATATATTATGTAAAACTGGACTTAGCAAATTATTAATTAATGAAACTGAGGTATCAAATGCAAAAGCCCAATATTTCATAGGAACATTAGAATGAGAAAGTAAAGTAAGACATGTGTTAACTATATGCCTTATTTTTCATTATGCAATTCCATTTTGTTCATGCATGTGAGGGCAAGCAATGCGATGAATAATTCCTTTTGATGTTAAAAACTTATTAAGCTTTCTATATTCACCACCCCAATCAATATGAAAAGCTTTAATTTTTTTTCTAAAATTGTCATTCTATAAATGCATTAAATTTGATGAAAATGGAATATAAATTAGAACGTTGTTTAATGCAAAATAACTAACAATAATGACTAAATTCATCAAAAATTACAAAATATCAAAATCCATGTAGAGATTGAATTGGTACAGGACCCATATATCTTAATAAACAACATCAAATGGAACTTGCCCATTATGATCAACACTTACTGAAGGAAATTTAACTAATTTTCCCAAGCGACATGCTAAACAATGAAAACAATAAATTGCAAAACATTTTTGACATGGTAACTTAAAATCATGAATAATTTTGGAAACAATTTTTATTTTAGGATGACCGAGGCTAGCATGCCATTCTTAAACTGTAGGGACCTCAACATGAAAAGGTTTTAGAGGAGAACCAATTACGTATAAGCCTTGCTTACTCGATCTTCGTAACAAAGTTCTCCTGGTTACCAGATCCTTAACAAGAAAATGAGTGGGGTGAAATTCAATAAAACAAGAGTGATCAAAAGTGAATTTTTGAATGGAAAATAAAGGTTTGGAAAGTGTCAGGACATGTAAAACATTAGAGAGGTAAAGTGGTTTATGTGGAGTAAGAATAATGGAAGAGCCAATATTAGCAATTTTCATACCTTGATTGTTAGCTACTTGAACCTGATCATGCCCCTTATACTCATTGTTGATGGAAAGAGATGAGATGTATGGAGTCATGTGATGTGTATCATAAGAATCGGGATACCATGGTTCTGGATTACCAAGTATGGATGGAGTTGAATTGTCATAATATGGTGCAGAGTATAGACAACATGATGCTCCTATGAAGTGTAATTGGTGCACCTAAAAGTCTGATTGTTGTTGTGTTAATAACGTCATTTGCACTTGTTTGTTGTGTGATTGTGCATTCCGCAAATTTGGCAGTGGAAATGATGAGAAAAGGCACCACATATTGTGATTGTTGGGCCATGACAGATGGACAAGGAGAACCTGATTGTAGTAGAGCAACAATTGTCATTGTGAGATTGGTTTGTGGTGGTAATTGCTATGCACTTGTCAAGAGAATTTCATGTGTAAGTAGTTAGCCATGAAGTTCATGAAAGGAAATAGGATCAGTGTGTAAATTCAAAATAGTAATGATTGGATGAAATTCACTTCTTATGTTGCGATATATTATAGCATTAAACTCGTCAATATTAAAAGGATGACTAGTTGCACTTAGTTCATCTGCAAGAACTTTGGCACGTTGTAAATATTCCGTCACAGACATATCATTCCTTTTGAATTCTTGCAAATCAATGTGGAGTTGCAGCTAATGATTTTGAGATATTGACCAAAGGTATGAATGAGAGCATTCCATACCTGTAGAGAAGAAGTGAGTCTAGTAATATAAGAATAAACTTCCTCAGTGAGTGAAGACAAGATCAATGTCATAACATGTTGATCTTGAATAAACCATTTTTGGTATTTAGGACTAGGAATCATATTATTGCTATTTGAAGGATCCTGGATTTCATGTGGAGGGGTAGGTTTTGAACCATCTACAAAACCCATAAGATTTTGATAATTCAAAAAAGGGATGAACTGGAAAATTATGGTTAACATTAGAAGAGGTAGAGACAATATTGGGTTGTGCGGGTGTGTTTGTGGTATTGGTGATAGCAGATTTGTTGGGTGGAAGTGTAACCATTGATATGGTTGGAGAAGAAAGATGAATAGATACAGTAGAAAGGCAGAAAGAAGGAGAAAAAGATGGAGTTTTAGTTTTGGTATGGCTCTGATATCATGTAAAGATTAACTAATAGTTTTGGAAAATGTTTTGATTGTATTAATCATTTAAGTGTTTTGCAACATATGTATAGCACTAGAAAATACAGTAGTAACTATACAATAAATATATTTGAATTTACAAATAGGTATCTAATCTAAACCACACATATAGTCTAACACAGACAAACAGTACATATTTGAACTGAATGAGATATCAAATCAAATTATGATCGTCAGTGCATTGCAGAAGTTGAGTCATAAGTATTCTAATCACTGTAAAATTATAGCATTATGCTATTAACATTAAATATTATGACATCTTTTACGATTGTATCTTTCATCCATGTATAAAAGCGAATCAATATAGTCGGTCATAGTTAACTTGGATTACGGTTTTGTTGAGTTGAGTGAGTTGTGTCTTTCATTCATTTATGGCTAGTTTGGATGAATGAAATTATTTTTACTCTTTAAAAAAGTAAAAATAAAAATAAAAATATATAATTTGTAAACTATGTACTAAATCAGAGTAAAACTGCATTAAAATATTATATAACTTAAGAGTGTGGAAAAGGACATATTCTACTTCATCCAAATAACGCTAAAGTTTTGTTTTCATATATAAATAAATGTATGTTTCTTGAACTCTCTTTTCTTTCTGCACAAAAATACTAAATTCCTTTTACTTTATTTCCCTTTCCTTCTCTCTCTCTATACATTATATACAGTGCTTGGAGTTTGTAGCCAAACCCTGAAATTTCATTTTTATCTTTCAATTTGCTTTCTTTTTTTCGGCTAATTGTATTTGAAAAATATGAATGATCCCAAGTATGGTTATCCTTACCCTCCTCAAGGTAAGAGATTAATGAATTAATTAACTTTCTAATTTTTAATAATTCAATTATTAACTATTTGGAGTTGTTCTTTGTGTTATATAATTAATATCCTGCAGGAGCTTATGAAGGACCTCCTCCGGTGATGGCGCCTCCTCGGTATTATGCACCTCCACCAACACCACCACCACAGAAACAAGTTGGCTTCCTTGAAGGATGGTGTGTGTTTTACATATTTTTACACTATTTTAATTTAATAATTTGATTAAATAATTATATAATTTGAAAATGCTTACATTTCTATTAAAAAAAAAACTCAATTTTGAACATTTTATTTAAATCAATTTTTATTAGTTTACTGTAATATTGAAAATAACTTGACTAATTTACAAATAAATCTTTATTAAGTTTAAAGAGGAACTTGGCCTTTAATTATATGATGATGAACCAAATAATTAAAAAGCATTACTACCCTGAATTGGGAAAGAATTAGTTAATTAATTAATTAATTAATATAGTTAATGATTAATTTGTTTGACCTGCAGCCTTGCAGTTTTATGTTGCTGCTGTCTGTTAGACGAGTGTTGCTGTGATCCATCAGTTCTGTTTGTTATCTAAGGCTTTTCAGCAGATAGTAACTGTTTTAATTTATTTTTAATTATGTAATATTAACTTCTTTCCACCACAGATTTGGCTTTTTTTCTTGTATTTCTTTTTATTAAAGAGAAATGGCATACTAGTAATTAATTAAATTCATTATTCAGTTGTTTTCTAAGAGTGAAATCTCATATTAAATTTTAAAATGAACTAAATTTACTTTTTTTTTTTGAAAAAAAAGAAATAAGACTCATTCCTGTTATTGATCTTCCTCTTTTTTTTTTTTCTTTTTGTAATAGTATACTACAAAAATATCTCTCTCCTATTGAGTCAATTAAAGATTTAAAAAATTTGTGAAAAGTGATTTAGTACATCTAACATATACATAAAATTCAAATAATCATTAATTGAACTTATAAAGAAATGGACCTTATACAATGTGAGCACTGATCATAATTGGTAATTTTGCATGTGAATTTTCAATGGATAGAATAAACAATTAATAGAGATAGAGAAAGGTCATGAATTGGAATATGTATAATAGATGGGATTTGCTTAACCTTATTTTGTTTGAATATTTTATTTCAAAGTAAAAATATTTAAAATTCTTTTTTTTTATTTAAAAAAAAAGTAAATATATTTTTTTAAAAATTAGGAATAAATATTTAATTTTTCATCCTTTCTCATTTATATTGTAAAAAAAAAAACTCTTAAATAGGACTACTAATTTAACTTTTTCTTTCACTAAAAAAAATTCATTTCATATTTATATTTATACTAAATTTGATTCAATTTCATTAAAAATTCATTTTATTGAATCCATTTGTAAATAAATTAATTTATAAATTTTATTTTTTAAAATTAGTTTAATTTTGTAAATTTAATATATTATAATTTCAAATAAATTGAAATTGCAAATGAATTTTATAAATTTTTATGGAATTTATTTATACTAAACAAGGCTTAATTCATAAATGATCAAAAATACTTTTTAAGAAACCGATAAATTAATAATTTTTAAAGAATTATTTATTAAAAAAATAATTATCACAATAATTATATGCGCACTTTTGATTTTCTCAAAACAATATATGGATTTTTTAATTTTGATAAAATCGAACATTTTACATGCCGATTTAGCAGTCAGAAATGACGTAATTTATTTTTTTCCATAATATATTTTACTTTTATTTTTAATAATTAATTTTATTTATTAATTGATAAATTATGTAATGTTTTAATATTAAATATTATTTTCATTTAAAATGTGTCACGCGAATATTAATCGCTCAGCTAACACCAAATTTAGATCATGTGATCAATTTTACTAATGTACTTAAATTAGAATATATTTTCTTGAATAATGTATGAGAAATATCTATTAAATTTTAAATATTAATGTCAAGTTATTTTTTTTTATTATTTTCATTTTGTTCAATTTTTTGTTTGCTTTTAGTGTTTATAGTTTTTACTAGCAGTTTAGGTTTAATTAGTGAAGACTGGTGTTTGAAGATCGATTGATAAAGTTGAGAATCATAAAATTAAAGTTTGAAGCTGAAAGCTTTTAGTTATGTACAGGCGTGTTGAAAATTCTGCATAGCCTGTGCCAGAAAATTTGAAGCTATCCAAGATAAAGAAACTCTGCACAGGCTATGCATAATTGCACTTACAAATTTAATAAGATTTTTTTTCTCTATTTTCTAGCTTTTAAAGGGTATTTTAGACAAGAAAAAAAATCCCAAAAAAATCCTAATCTTAAGAGATTAAGGAGAATCTCTATATATAATCATCTAAACACCAATTCGTGCATCCATTACACCAAATAGAGATTCTTGGAAGATTGAGATTGGGGATTTCTTCACTTCAATCTTCAATAGTTTTTATTTTTTGAACTTCAATTTTGTTTTATTTGATTTTATTTATTTTATGCAATTTTTTTATTTATGAATATCTTTAGAATATTTGTTAGATTTGATTTTAATTTGACTATTCTATACATGAGTAACTAAATTCTTAATTTAGGATTTTGGATGTAGTTACTACAATGATTTACTCCCTCCATTTCAAAATATAAGCCATTTTCATTTTTCAAAATTTTAATTTGACCTTAAATATCTATCAAAATGTATTAACAAAAATTACAAAAAAATAATATTATGAAACTACTTTTTAATACGAATCTAACGATATAAGTTTTATAATTTTTATAAAAATATATTGTGAGAAATTTATGGTCAAAGTTTGGCCTCAAAAAATGAACGCGTCTTATATTTTAAAACAGAGGAAGTATTGTTCTTGATTGATTTAATAAATTTGATCTTTTCAATTGAATGCCATTAATTGATTTTGTACTTAAAGTTAAATTTACTTTATCACTAAATCTTAGTGATAGGATTGAACCTAATCAATAGTACTAAATCCTTAAGGCACTGCTGGGTCTGAATCCAATAAGCTTTTATTTAATGGCCTGCAATCACAAAAAGACTGGTTAGAAGGGGGACAGGCAGGTTGCCTGGCAATGGCCCTCCGACGGTCATGTCGGTGGTTATGGAGAATAGTTTTTCTCAAGTGCGTTCTAGAGAGTTCCAGAGAAAGAAGAAGAAAAAGAAGTTGAACATACCTGTAATTTGAGCATTGAGGGCTTTATATAGGGATCCCTAGTACGGACTTGTCAGAGATCAGATGCTAAGGCTATTCCTTAGAGATGAGGGATACCATTGGATCAAATGGAGTTGTAGTGGGATTGAGGTGCCTGGTGGTGATTGGTCCACCACCTTGAATATCCTCTTTTATTTATATCTAACAGTGCTCTGAGGTGGTTATGTGCAGAGGAGGCAAGCCCCTGACGAATGCAGGCTGTGTCAGGATGCGTGCTTCTGTGCCACTGTACTATATCGGTTGAGGCAGTTTATCTTCTTATTTCGAACCATGCTCCTCTTAATACCGGACTATCGATGATATGATGTTTTAGATTTAGTGACTTAACCCAGATTTTACTAGTCTGCTAGACCATTTAGTTCATCCGGATTAGCTACATCTGACAGACCAATGCCTCTTCTTGTGGTTGGGCCTTCTTTTAGATTCGGGTCCAACCCATTCAAGTAGCCCGTTTAACCGGTCCCCTATCAGTTGCCACCCCCCCCCCCCCCCCTTCTATTTTCAGGGAGATGATCCGAAGCTTCCCTGGGAATAACAAGTCTGCATAGGACCTCCGCATCGGTTGTACAGTTATCCACTCATCAGATAAACTTTTCCTGTGTTCCATCAAGGCTACTTTTTCTAATGTCCTTTCAATCACTTCTCTGATACATTATGTCTCCTCAATGAACGTTTCCCTAATTGACTATGTCATAGCCGTTTCCACTTTTCCAGACACAGTTACTCATAATAATCATTGCCATTTATTTCTATGTTTGAAATATGCCTTCTTTATTGATATGGGCGGTGGGGTTGCGCCCCTTGAGGACAAGTGCCTCCCTTCCAAATTCTTCCTTGGCCTATAAATACCGCCCCTTTTAACCATCATCTTCTTCACTCTATTTCCTATACTGTTACTTTGCTCAAATTTCTCCAGAACTTCTCTTCTTCCTTGCATTTTAATCTTTTCATTTTTGCTATGCAATGGCTTCTAAACAACAACCATAGATTATTGTTGAGCAACAAGCCAAGAAAGGAAAGGCCTAGTCCAAGAAGAAAGCTAGAGATGCAGAGGTTGATTCTGTAGAAATTAAGGCTAAAGTGATTGAGGTCGTGCCAGCAAAGGAAACCAAGAAAGCCCCTCCTACCAGGGATACCTTCACAAATGATAAGGATTATAAGGGGGGTTTAGACAATTATTGGCAGGACTTGGCCCCCTTAGTTAGCAAAGAATGGGCCTTTTCAAGAAGCACCACACCAACAGCCTTCACAAACCACCCTATGCTCTTGTTATGCTCAAACCGGACTACAGGGTATATACTCCTATAGCTGACATGGAGTAGCCCACAGACAATGGGCATTCCATCATTTTCTTAGAGTAGTTTAAGAATGAACTATTGTTTCCTCCTTCCGCATTCTTCGTTGAACTCATTGATGGTGACGCCTAATACCATCTGGGATATGCACTATTTCAATATGCTATGCCCTGGGGCTCCTAAATGTCAAGGCGGTGATGTTCTTCTGGATCCAACTGGTTACTAATAACTCCAGAATGTACATGTCTGTCTGCCACAATAAGAGGGGCTTATTTTGGGGCAAACTAGATAGGATGAAGCCTTTAAAGGATGCCTTTGCCTTAATAAATTTTATTTCAGTGGAGAACCAGCCAACGAATGGGTTCGGTTTCCCTGGGGCTCTATAACACCCCACCAAGGGCGTGGAGCTAAATGCCCTTGATTGGCCTATTGACCTAACTAAGGATAATGAGCTCATGGAGAACCACTACTTATGCCTGAAGGCCATAGTTGAGCACAGGGTGCAGTATGATCAATCAAGAATGCTAGATAGCAGCTTCTTACTTAGATTAGACATGTCTCCTTCTCCAATGGCGACGTTTCAAACTTTGTCTAGTGAGCTCCCATATAACCTTTCTCTTTTTTCCTATGTTAGTGATTGGGGATGATGATTTAATTTGATGATGATGGTGATAATTTTTTTTAATGTATATAGTCCCTATTAAAGACGTAGCAGACTGGTGTAAGGACCTATCAGATAGGATACTCAGCAAGATGTGCTACCCATGTCATCGGACAGATAAACCCATCCCCATCCTGGACTTCACAACTGGGCAGCTACAACTCTGGAATACGGACGAGGTGTTGAAGTCCTAGTCTTATCATTCCCCAGAAAGGGCGGTGTGCCATGCTTTTTACCGCTTCGTGGAGAAAGAGGAGGGAAACAAGGAAGAGTACTTCTTCGCTGAAGAAGTGGGGATTCAAGCCCTGGAAGTTCCTTTCCCACCTATTCCAGTTACTATGGCAAAAGCTACTACCAATGCGGAGGAGTATGTCTCAACATTCCAGTCTGCCAAGCCTGCACCCCCACAGCCTATTCAATGTAAGCCTTTATCCTTTAGGGTCCCCAAAACTAAAATGCACTAAGCCTAGACCATCTTCAATGGGGCTTGACTGCACGACATTTGACTTATCTTTTGGGTTTGAGGTACCCCGTAGGTATGATACCTTAGGTGAACAGGAGAATCTTAGGTTTGAGAAGCTCATTAGGAAATATGAGGTCTTTCAGGATGGTTATCTCTCCGCCATTGCATTTCTAGAACAAACCTCCCCTGAGGAGAATCACTTCTGACGCTCCATGAGCCTTTTAAAAGAGGGTGTAGTTCTCTACTTAGATGAGGAGGTAAGCATCACATGAGCTGTGAGCCTTATCTGGACTTACCAAAAAGCCCTAGTGCAGAGAACTTTCCAGGGCCCAAAGCCTAAGCACCCTTTAAGTGAGACATCCATTCCCTCTACCCCTTCTAATTTTGGGAAGCCATATGCTAAGTCTACTGTGCCTCCTCCAGTAAATCCCAAAAAGCCCTCTTTTCATCGAAAGTGAAAATATGACCCTGTGACTGAACGATTTTATTTTGTGAATGTGCCTTTGAGTGAGTCTTCTAATTCTAGTTCTGACTCTAATTATGAGGAGCCTAAGAGGGACACTTCTAATTTTCATACTCCATCTCAACCATCTTTTAACTTAAAGTCCCCTAAACCCTTGGAAGTGATACATCACATGATCAGAGGGGTAAAACAGTCTATTTTGCCACCTCGTTCTTTGTTTATAATTCGTAGGACTAAGTTCATCATAAGTAGGAAGTTACCCCCTGATAGTGATGGTACTAACTAATAATTTTTCTTTTTTACTTCATTTTATTTATTTTGATCTATCATTATTATTTTTACTAATTTTTTTAGTTTTCTTTGATTCTCAGATG
>CAOJBK013386055.1:0-17455 GCA_948294925.1 Codiaeum variegatum
AAGTCATAGGAGTCCTTCCTTGGTTACCTAAGTTAATGAATCCTTTCTTGGTTAAACACTTATCCCAACATACCACTAATTATGGCCACCACATGCCATATACCAATACGTGACTAGCATTGGTATGTAAGTAATAACAAACCATAGCCACCAATATACCAGATAACATGTTACCTCAAGTCGAAGGATTATTTTCACAATCATGATCTAAATGATGCAATATTGTCTAGTAGGTAATGACCCATGTATCCATAATCTAACGTCACTGTTCAACATACTCATACCATGAGTATGCTCACGTGTTGTCATGACATCACATATTTATAACATGAGACTCACTATCTCCATACTAATAAATACCTCATACTTATCATAGATGACAACAGAGGTGATGGTCTTCCGGATTAATGGCATCCTTACCAATAATCCTATGACCATGAACAACCTTTAAAGCATTTGTATAAAGGGCAATTTGTCACTCATATTCTCAAACTATTTGAGAATAGATTCCCTATAGAATACTTAAGGGATATATATACGTTCGATACAAGGGATGTTTTCATTTAAAGAACATATATACATAAGCCAGTTAGGTTTTTCGTTTACATTCACATGCTGAGTGTAAGCTTTAGGGCATACACTGCTAATAATCTCCCACTTGCACTAGACTAATCTAGAGCCAAATAGTTCAGTGTCTAAGACTCATGTTTTAAATATGGAAGTCTAACTGTTAGTTGACTCATAGCTTTAGTCAACGGATTTGCTGTGTTACCAGCTAACACCATTTTCTGCCTTATATGTCCCAATGACCTTGTTTGAATACATGCTTTTCCTTTCTTTATGTTTTTATTTCCAGTGATACCTTAGTTCCTCTGTTAGATTAATGGCTCCATTCCTTCCCTAGTAGAGAGAAATTGGTGATTGAATGGTAGGAACCACACTTAGTTCTGTTATGAAATTTAAATCCAAACACATTTCATTTACAACATCTTATGCAACAAAATACTCTATATCTGTAATAGAGTTTGCAGTAATTCATTACTTGGAACTCTTCCAGCAAACTGCTCCTCTATTACAGGTTAAAACAAATCCAAAGATTTACTCTTTTTCATCCACTTCTGTGAATCCATTAATCCTCAAATTATTTTCTCCATTTGGTCAAAACTAAATCCTTAGCTCTTTTTTAAGTACTAAAGGATTACTTTGACTATGATCCAGTGATCTTATCATGGATTGGATATATGTATCTTAGTCATACTAACAGTACAATTATCCTTTCTTATAAATCGGCATATTGAACACTTTAACACCTTTCCAAGTATTAAGTTTGGAGAAACTTATTATTCTCTTTCAATCTATTTCATAGATTTGAACTCCAAGAATATAGGTGATCTCTCCTAAGTCATATGAAGAAAATTTTAGGATAAATAGTCTTTCACATTTAATATGCACGCTAATGCTTTTATCAATTAATAAATATCATACACATGTAGTACAAGTAAAGTGAGTTCTTACTAACTCTATTGCACAGTAAAGTGAACTCCTACTAACACTGTTGCACAGTAAGGTGAGTTAACACTAATACTATTACATAGTTAAATGAGCTCCCACTAACCTTTTTGTACATTTAGATTCATTTATGTACTTGATAAAATCAAACTATTTGATTTTCTCATTAAAAAAACAACGAATCTAGTTCCTCGAAATTTGCTTAAGATCATGAATGGATCTCTTAAGCTTACACACTTTGGAACTTTCTTTAGGTTCTAAACCTTTAGATGGTTCCATGAAAATGTTCTCTTAATGTCTCAATTAAGAAAATCAATATTGACATCTCATGTCAAATCTCATAATAGAAGGATCATATTTTAGTTTCCTATGGAAGAAGTAATCTTTGGGTCAAGCCAGAGGGGGGGCGACAGATTTTTGAAATGCTTTTTTAGGACCCACTAGGGTCGATTGAGGAGTGGATGGGCCAGCAAGTCTATCGGATGACTTCCTAAAACTAGAAGGGGTGGAAGGAGGGTGTGCCTCACGTGAGGGATGTTTAGATTCACTACCCTGGGGAGCTTTCCTCAGGAGCGCCTTCTGGTAAGTCCTAAGGAGACCCATAGCCCGGGTTACACTCACCTCCTCATCTAAAAAGTTCATTATCCCCTCCCGCAAAAGATGCATCGAGTGCCAAAAATGGTCTTTATTGGGGGATGTCTATTCTAAAAACCCAATGGCTACTAAGTATCCATCCTGAAGAAAATTATACTCCCTAATCAACTCTTTGAACCTAAAGTTCACAACCTCATCTATAGTATCGTATTTACGAGGCACCTCAAATCCAATGGATAGGTCGAAAGTGTTACAAATAAGTCTTGTTAAGGATAGTCCAGCTATAATACTTGCAGGGATCTTAGCCTTGGGAACCTTGAAAGGTAAAGGCTTGGGTTGAGTAGGGTTGAAGGTAGTGGCTGAGCGGATGAGACAAATCCCTTAGCGTTGGCAGCAGCTTCAGACATCGTAGCAGGAATAGGAGTGGGAGGAGCTTCTATAGCCCAGATCCCCTCCTTCTCAAAGAAAAAGTAATTTAAATCGCTCCTTTCTTACCCCTCTACTAAGTTGTAAAAGGAATGATAGACGGCCTTGTCAGGACAGTGGTAGTTCAATGACTTCAACACCTTTTCTTTGGTCCTAAGCTGTAACTTCCCATCTGTGAAATCCCATATGGATATGGGAACTTCAGTCTAAAGATAGGGATACTGCATCAAACATAGGATCCTGTCTGACAGATCCTTACACCAGTAGGACTCATCTTTAAAAAGGACTGTAGCGCAGAAAAATTAAAAGTTAGAAACGACACAATCAAGAATTGAAAAAACGGATAGAGAGAACTCACATGATATGCTCTGTAGCTTCTCCACCAAGGTGGGAGACTTTTCCACCCTACACAAGAAGCTACATTCCAACAACTTCATCTTATCATATTGGACTCTGTTCCCAATTATTGCCCATAGGCACAGGTAGTGATTCTCAAAAAGCTCCTTATTATCCTTTAAGTTAGTGGGCTAGTCACGAGCATTTAATTCCACTTTCTTACTAGGGAGCTGAAGGTTCCCAGGAAACCTGAATTCTTTCCCTCAGGGATAAAGTTGACAGAGATAAAAGAATCCTTCTAGGGCCTCATCTTATTCGGCTTGCCCCAGAACAAACCCCTCTTGGGGCAGCGAACCGAAATGTACATCCCTAGAATGTCAGTAACATGTTAAATGCGAAAAAACATTTGGAACATGGTGGCCATGACATCCTGACAACCCAAGGCATAGCACAATATGTTGAAACAGTGCATGTCCCAAATCGTATTTGGGCTCACCATAAGAGGGTTTAGTTTAAACAAATTGAAGTAGTCCACGAAGAAAGGGGAGGGGGCAAGAGCAGTCTGCTCTTAAACTACTCCAGAAATAAAATGTAATGCTCGTTGTCTTTGTGTAATTCCCACTCAGAAAGGGAGTTATATATCTTATAGTCTGGCTTTGGAAGAACCAGGGCAAAAGGGGGTCGGTGCAGAGTATTGGTGTGATTGCTCTTGAACACACTCCACTCCTCAGAAAGCAGGGGGAAACTTCCTACCTATCATTATTAAGGACCCCCTTATAATCATTGTCATTTGTGAAGTTGTCCCTGATAGATGGGGCCATCCTAGTATTTTTTGCCTCCACCTCAATAACTTCCATTTCAACAGGCTTAGAGGTAGCAGTCTTAGTATCCTTAGCCCTATTTTTAGATTGGGCCTTGCTTTTCTTAGTTTGCTGCTCAGGAACTTGTTGTGATTGTTGATTAGAGTCCATTGCAAAATCAAAGTAGAGGAGTGTAAATGCAGAAAATGAAAGGAGAAAGTTTTAGAGAGATTTTGGCAGAGTAACAGTAAGGAGAGTCATGTAAGGAAGAAGAGTGCCAAAAAGGGGGGTATTTATAGGCTATGGAAGGATCTAGAAGGGGAGATAAGTTTCTCAAGGGGACACAACCCCTCCTTTTGTCAATTAGGATGACGGATTTTAAAACCCAAAATAAATTGCAAAGATTACCATGGGTAACTGTTCCTAGGGAAGTGGAAATGGTTGCGGCATAGTTAATTGGGAAATCATTCCTTGATGAGATATAACGTACCAAAGAAGTGACTGAAAAGATGTCTAGGAGGAAGACCCTAGCAGAACTCGAAGATGGATGGTTC
Organism: Codiaeum variegatum; assembly: GCA_948294925.1. Classification (NCBI taxonomy): domain Eukaryota; kingdom Viridiplantae; phylum Streptophyta; class Magnoliopsida; order Malpighiales; family Euphorbiaceae; genus Codiaeum; species Codiaeum variegatum. Next base: position 4,220 of record CAOJBK013386055.1, read on the forward strand.
GACAAGTGACAAACCAGGCCTCCATGACAGATGCTTCTCACATATATTCCTTTCCTAGGAAAGTTCAATATGAGCCTCTTAGGAAATAGGGGGGTAACTGATAGAGGTCCGACTAAGGAGATAGCCCATGGGTCCAAAGTCTGATAATATCCCAACTCCATGTGGAGACCCTTTAGTAGCCGACCATGGGTTATCTTGATGAGCCGTAAGGCTTGACAAAGGCTTGGTCCACAAGAAGACCTCTGAACGAAGGGTTTTGGACCAGAAATGCTCTAGATGAACTGGGGCAGTGGTCTGAAACTACAAAACAAACTGCTTTAACCACCATAGTACGTTGAAGCAGAGGTGCATGCCCTAATGCAACATGCACTAGTTAAAGTGTTGTCTCCCCTATACATAACCATCTCACGGTGCTAGCAGATGTAGAAAAAAAGGGATATTTAGAGCCGGTGGACCAATTATCACCTGCCACCTCAGCCTCAGTACAACCCCTCTCGATCCAACAGTATCCTTGCTCTCAAAGGAATGCCCTAGACCGTCCGGTCTCTAGTAAGACCGTATAGGGGAGCCTTATATGAGGCCCTCCATGCACAAGTGAAAAGGTATCTTCATCTTCTCTATCTTCTTCTTCTTTTTCTACTTTTATCTATAACTCTCAAGAACAAACTTGAGGGAAACCATTCTCCATACCACAATTGACTTCACCGTCGGAGGGTTCTCCCATCTAACACATTTTTGTGATTTCAAGCCTTTCCAGTCTAGCCAATCAACCCCATTTCTCACCACCTAAAGGACTCCATCTTTGTGGATTAGGTTAAAACCCATCTGGCTGCAATGGAACTTCATTGAAGACACTTTGAGACATGCCCACTTTCCAAATAAGATCATTAATCTTATGTCTCATTGTTTATCTTTAGCTTCTTTTCAGGTTCTTTGAAATGGGGAGTTGACAGAGAAATTGAAAGCTGAGAGGGGCATTTGTCAAGGTGACCCCATATCTCCATACTTGTTTGTCCTCTGTGTTGAAAGGCTTTCACATGGCATTCTACAGGAGGTCAATAAAAAGAAATGGAAGCCTTTAAAGCTTGTTAAGGACGGTCCTTTACTTCCCTATATTTTTTGCATTGATGCCTTGGTGATTTTTAGAGAAGCTAATCTTTCCCAACTTCAAGTGATTATGGGAATTTTTGATTTTTTTTTAAGCCTATGGACAAAAGATTAATGTTACGAAGTCTCTCCTTTACTATTCGAAGAATACTTCTAGAGAGATGAAATATGATTTGGTTGTCTTGAGAGGTTTCAAACTCTATGAAGACTTGGAAATCTATTTAGGGATTCCTATGATTCATGGTCATATGTATAAAGCAACCCTTAATTATTTGGTTGATCATGTTAGGAGTCAGCTCTAATTTTAGAAAGCTAAACACCTCTCTCTTACTGGCAGAGTTACTTTAGTTAACTCGGTATTGCTTGCTATTCTAAGTTATGTAATACAAATGATCAACCTTCTTGTGTCTCTATGTTGGGAGATTGAAAAAATTTGCAAAAATTTTATTTAGGGAGGGAATTTTGAGCATCGTGGTATCCCTCTGTGTCTTGGGATCGCATTTGTTAGCTTAAACAAAGTGGAGGTCTGGGTTTGAGATCATTACGCTCTATGAATGATGCTTTTTTGGTGAACTTAGAATGGAATTTTATTACCAAACTTGAAACTCTTTGGTCTCGTGTCCTTCTAAAGTGATGGATGGCCCTTTGTCATTCTCTTTCATAGCAGCAAACTCTTTTATTGTTTGGAGAGCGATTTGCAAAGCTTGAATTGTAATTGTTTCAGGTGCTAGGTGGCTGGTGGGCAACGGCTTGCGTACACAGTTTTGGTATGATTCTTGGCTTGAAGAGAAGCAGCTCTGCCACTTTTCTATTTCCCATATTAGCAAGGAGAAGAGAAAGTTGTCTGTGAGTGCTTATGTAGCTGAGAATGGTAACTGGAAATGGACTGATATGAACTTATTACTTCCTATTTCATTGTTATTAAAATTGGTAGTGTGTGTGCCTCCTTCAGCAAGCTTTGGTGATGATATCATGTACAGGGGCTTGTCTTTCTCAGGTTCCTTTACTGTGAAGTCTTTTTATATTTTATATTTTCATTTCGATGCACAAATGGTATGAAAATAGCAGATTATGGGATGTCATTTGGAAGTGGCCTGGTCCTCTCCGGATTTGTGTGTTCCTTTGGTTGGTTTTACATAACAGGCTCCTCACAAATTCTAAAAGGAGGAGATATCTTTGTGGAGATGCTACTTGTTCAAGATGTCATGGTGGAGAGGAAACTACTCTTCATGTTCTTAGGGAATGTATATTTGCTAAAACTATGTGGAATATTCTTCTCCCTAATAATGTGATCACCATTGATTTTTGGCATAAAGACTTAGTGGATTGGGTGATCTGGAACATTAACTCTGTGGATTGGATTGTGAACGGTGTGGAATAGATAATATTGTTCCCTATTGCGTGCTGGAAACTTTAGCAACGGAGGAACCAAGATTTATTTTCTGATTTCAATTATGCTTTTACTAGCTCCTCTATTCAGATTTTTTGCTTTCGTGGAAGAAGTTAGCAAAGCTCGAAATTAACTCTCTTATGGTGGTGCTCGTCTTTCAAAAAACTGGAACTTTATTTCCTGGATGCCTCCCCTACTGAGTATATGAAACTCAACTGTGATGGTTCCATGGTTAGCAGCTCGGGGAAGGCATTGACTGGTGGAATTATTAGAGATTTCAAGGGGGATTGGGTCGCTGGATATGCAACAAGATACTCAATTTGAATGCGAGTTAACTAATTTGAACTTTTACACAATGAACTATAAATTAGTACAGATTTCTTATTTATTCTAAAATCATTTGTTTATATTAAAAAATCAAAAATTGTACATCGCCTACAAAGAAAAACATATAGACAATCATCTTTGAAACATTTACAGAATAATCAGCACTATCACACAGTAACGTCTCTAAAGATCACCTCTAAAATATGGATTACTTAAAAATGGACTAGAAAACGTTCCTCCTCCATTGGGGAAAAGAGTGAGAAGACAGATAAGGCCTAGAACAATGCCCCAAGCATATCTGTCATTTCCCAAAGGGGTGATTTCATCTTTAGCAGGCAGTTCTTCTCCGCCCCTGAAGAATGTTGCGAACAGTCCCCAAGCTAAACACAGCGCACTTCCACTTAGTCCTCCGATGGCAAGCAAAAGTGATGTTGCAAATGAGAGTAGAGTTGCTGTACTTCTCCCAAACATAGCTTGCGCTATGCGCCCTCCTTCAAGTCTTCCACAAGGCAGTAAATTCAAAGAAGTGACAACCATTCCTGCATATGCATAAATCACAATTCAAGACTCAATCATCCCATGACCACACAATTTCAATTCTAACAGACTCCCCTATCGAAATTAGAAAGTATTGCAATATAGACCAAAAAGACTAAGGGGCTCACCTAAAAGTCCAGCAAAAGCAAGAGGGTCAACAGGAACTCCCACACCCTCTACTGCATACGGCAATACATTCCCAAGGTCATCAGTATAGGGTCCAATAACATATTCTATGAAGGAAAGTAAAGGATTGTTGTAGAAAAATTGTGGTCTTATATACCTGCACAAAAATGGTAGGTATTAGATTAAACTATTAAATCAACTATTCCTAGCTTTGATATCGTATATGAATATCTTTAAGAAATTCCTAGCTTTATATAACAGATGAATCTCAGTTGATTATGTATGGCAACCAAAATGCTTGGCAATTGTGGCATGAACGATGAATCAACTGTCAACCAACAGATGCAATTATTTGAATGAAGCATAGCTAAATTTCTTGTTCTTTTTCCTTTTGGTATGCTATTTAATTTTCTCATTCTCATTTCCAAGCTCATGCAGGCAAAAGTGATTTGAAAGTTCAGCAGCTGTTGATATAACTATTCATTTTTATATTCATAAAGGATGATAATAACTGAAAATTTCTAAACCTATTCAATATCATTTCAGAATTCTTATTCCTTAATAGAGAAAAAGGAAAATTAAAGGGAGGTATAGAAAGCTTACAATGCATTATCACCTCCATTGAAACTACCATCAGCTACAAAAGCAGCAATTGCCAGCACTAATGATGTCAAATATGCACTAGCTGTGCGTGCGACTGGAATATCAAAAAGAGCCTTCTTGTTTGGAAGCAAAGATTCATAGTTATTCATAACTCCCAAGCATCCAGTCCAATTGGATGGAACAAGAAATGATGGGCTGAGTTTAACACCATAGCCAGCTGCTGTTACTCTCGTTGCTATCTGCAAAATATGAATGACACTTAATTTCAAATGATTAGATATGAGAGTTATTTCACCTGAAAACAAAAAATGTACCTCAGAAACTCCCAAAATAGAAAGGAAGCCACCAAAAAGAGGAACAACATTAGCTACGTAGTCGTCCCAAGTTGCATCAGGTTTAAGGAAAAAGCCACTCATAAGAGCTATTGTCCCAAAAGTTGTAACACATAAAGCTGCAGCACTTATATAACCCCAAGGTGTGCTAAGTTTGGTTGATTCAAACTGGAGATCCATTTCTGTCTTGGGTTGCACTACACAAGCCTTAAACAACAAAACTTGTATAAGTATGAAGTACATCTAAAAGTAAAGCATATGATTTAGTAGTAATATGAGTTAGTACCTGTTTTGTAATATCATTATCCTTTTCCTCCATGAACCATACAACAACCTCTCTACCTGCTGCTTCAGAGATTTTTTTCTCCAGTTTAGGAATGACCTCTTCAATGGGTTTTCTCAAATTTCCAATAAAAATACCTCCATCCCCAAATCTTCTAACATCAGTTGAAAAAAATGTATCAAATCCAAAACAGCTTTTCAACTGCCATATTAACATAATAAAATGAAATTAGTAACAATTCTGCAAATTATAAACATGAAATGTAATTAATCACCTGATTAAGATCAAGGGCTTTGAAAGTCTCCTCAGCCATCTCCAATCTCTCCTTTTCTCTAGCCAAATTCTGACGAACTAAATTATTAAAAAAAAACACTAGTGGATTACTAGTGTTTTCTCTATCAAGCTCTTTTAGCTTCCTATCAGCCCTTTTCTTCTCCAGCTTAATTGCAGCCTCAATTGAAGGATTTCCCATAAATTTCTTAAATTCCTCATCTGTCTTCCAATCCAATTCTTGTTGTTTCTCTTTTTCCTCCTCTGATAAACTTTCTTTATTCAATTCCACTTCTTTGCTTTCACTTTCATCCTTGTCAGTAGCCACAGCTACTGAAGATGAGCCCTGTTCCCTTTCTTGCTCATCTTTAACAGAGAATTTAACGGGTTTTGACAAATTTTCTCTGCTCACAAATGAAATTGAAAACTGGGTATTTTTCCCAAATGAGTGCTTTTTATAAGAAGATAAAAATGGGTTGTTTCTAGCTTGACTTTGTTGTTCATTTCTGATAGTAAAATTGAAGGATTTTTTTGATTTGTTTTGGGCATGAAAATTCTTGGTTAAAAAGGCTTGATTTTTGCTGATGTCTTTGGGATTCTTTGTTAAAGAAAAATGTGAAGTGGTAAAGAGTGTAGAAGCCATTGAAGAAGTTGAGTTACGAAATTGAAATAATGAAGAGATTTATAAGAGAAATTGGAGAGGTTTGTGAATAGACAGAGATGTCTAGAAAGTTGGAGAAGTGAAACAGGTGGACAAGGTGTTCAGGTTAAAGACGAAAGACTATTAGACCCTACCATGAAATCCCGATGATATATTTTTGTGTGGCTCGTCAACTCCAATTACAGTGTGAATTTTGATTTGCATGGATTCTTTGGATGGATTTTATAATTTTCTTAGGTTTGGATAATAAAAAATCATCTTTATTACAAAATGATTTATACAATTAGTCTTAATTTTATTCTCTAAAATAATATAAAATATTTACTATGTATTCTAACAATATTTTCTCCTCTCAAATTTCAAAAAAGATAACGTGTCTCTTCAAAAATTTTAAATAAGAAGTATTTTTTAAAAGAATGTTAGAATTAAAAAAATATAATGTTACTCTTTAAAATAAAGAAGAAGTATCATTTAAGAAACTGTTGAATTTGGTATAATATAACTATTTTTTTTCAACATGTCATTAATATAACTCATTGTTTAAAAAAATATTATTTATTATTATGATTATATAATATTTTCTTAGTCCCAAAAAGATGTATTCATTTATCTTTTCTACATAGATTAAAAAATTATAGTTGTTGTAATTAATTTCATATGTAATTTTCTTTTTTACCCTTATCGTTAGTGATCAATAAAAATATAGAGTCAAATTATAAAAATTAATTAATGATATTTTTGTAAATATATTAATTAATTGCTAATTGAAAATTAAAATTGGACTATAATTTGGGATATAAAAAATAGTTATATGGAACTATTTTTTTGGAATGGATGGAGTATAAATAAGGGCAAAATACAAAAAAGGACATCATGGTTTAACGCATTTACAATTTAGAGTCTTCTGAATTTTTTGTTTTTTTTTGCTACAATTTAGAATTTGTGGTTTAATTTGTTAGCAAAATAGGATTTTCTCCCATTTTCATCTGATGTGGCACCTATGTGGTATCAATTCCATCTTACTCATGTATACCACGTCAGCCACATCGGATGAAAATTGTCAAAAACCTTATTTTGCTAACAAATTAAACTACGGACCCTAAGTTGCAAATGTATTAAACCACAATGCCATTTTTTTGTACTTTCCCCTATAAATAATGTTTAAGTTAAAATTTGTTATGATTTTTCATGATATTTACTGATTAATTCCTTCATAAATTGTGTTTAATATGTTTATTCTTGAGTTATTTCAATTCTTTTTAGAAATTTTACATTTTTAGATATCAAGAAATAATGGAAAGTAATTCAAGCTATTTGCAAGCAAATTGGACATCAAAATGGACATTTAGAGATATTAAGAAGATTGTATGGCCTTGATTTGGTGTTTGCACAGGTTTTGCAATTGAAGTATGCAAAGAAATCCAAGAAAAATCTTTATGTTCCATTTGCACACTCTGATGTTCCATTTGCACAGGCCATGCAGTTTTACTTCGTTGTTGTTTCTCAATTTCGAGTCACACCCTGATGGTCCATTTGCACTAGTTGTGCAATCAAGTTGTGAAGATGCAATTGGTTACTTTAAAAGCTGAAAAATTGCAGAAAATTAGGAAGATTTGAGTTTCTAACCTAAAATTAAAGTTTTAGAACTTGTGGAAGCAAGTTTTGAAGATGATAGAAGGTTGGGATCTATTTAAAGCTTCAAGATACAAGATTTCTTCAATTTCTTCCATATTTCTTTTAGTTTTTCTTTAGCTTTTGTAATGGATATTTACTCTTATTCAATTGCTTTGCTTTTTGGAATTATGAGTAGTTAAATTTCTTTATCTAAGATTTGGGATATAGTTATTACAATGGATTATTGTTCTTGATTTGATTAAATAGATTTGAACTTTTCAATTGAATGTTTTAATTGATTTTGTGTTTAAAATTAGGGTTTAATTGGCTATTAAATTCTAGATCTTAGAATTTAATTCAAAATTACGTGAGTTGAGATTTAAACTCAGAACATGTAATCAATTAACTTAAGGTATGTAATACTTAGGGATAATAGTACTCCTAAGAGACATGAACCCTAATTTCCATCTTGCTTAATGAATTCAATTCATTACCTAGTATCATGGGAGTAGTTATTAGGAATAAATTGGATATTGGTAAACTGATTCAGGAGAGATTTTTACCTAACCAAAGGAAATTAGGTCTAGCATTCGAGTGAGGAGAGAGAATCTAGAGAATAGGTTTAAGAATGATAATATATTATGCAATGAACCCCAAGTTCTACGTGTTTTCTATTATTCAATTTCTCTATATTTGCAATCATTATTTTACTTTTAGTTTTAAATTTCAAACAACTCAAATTTCATCGTCCAAATAACAATTGAAGCATTAGCTTGGTACTTGTCATCCTTCCTTTGAGAGACAATAACTCATTCTCATTACTAGCTATAAGAACAATCTACAAACTTGCAGATTTTACTCTATCATCAGAAAGAACTTCCAATTATGGGATAACTATATGCTTGTTGTTGTATCGAAAGATTCTAATAGGTGTAGCAAATCTTACCTTCAGTTATACTAGCTCACTCTATCAATAACTTACACATGAGAAGCATCTAAAATATAACAACTATCCAAAAAATTCTCAAAGCAATAATTTATTATTTGTTTATCTATTATTTTCTTCACACTAATAATATAAATTGACTTTTGCCACTTTTTATTCTCAATATTGTTTTGTTATTTGCAACAGAAATTTGACTTCAGGAAAAGACAGAAATCTAATTTTTAAGTGCAGAGAAGAAGGGAAGAAGTGTCAAAAATATCAGAGAGAAGGAGAGAGATTCAATGGAACATATGAATGCTTAAATTGGTCTTAGGAGAGGCATATCAAAATTTTATAATTGGAAATCAAAATCCTTCCCAAGTATCTTTTGCTTCGATTAGAAATAATTATATAATGAATATACAATCAAATGCATATATTTGTTGGCCTTCAACTATGGATGTGGGATATCTTTAAAGACCTAGTTGTTCAATCAAAAGCAAAATGGCTTTAGTATGTTAAGATGTATGTTACAATTCTAACATGATTTTTTTTTTAATTTCTATATTTAAATAAGTGAACTTTGAAAAAGCACACAGTTACTATTTATTTAAACTTTTCATTTCATTTTAATTTTTTTCTATCATTTACTATTTTGAATGTTATATATGTTATTTAAAATTTTACTTTAGTTATCAAGTACAATAAATAAGCATTGGATTGCACCCTTTTAATTAAATTTGATTATATTAGTGCTTTATCTAATTTGGTTGTAGGCACATGTAGTATATAATGACATAGCAATTTAATGGCATGAGCTTTCATATACTCCACTCAACTCCATACTTAACCAAATTAGATAGTCCATATTAAATCTACGATTTATTTCAAATATTATAATATATTTATAATTTTTTATATCTCTAAACAAGTAAGATTTGGCAGAGTCCCTTCTACCGGCTTTGGTGGTTTCTGATGTACAACAGATTATGCTCCTGTAGGAGCCAACTGATCGGTATTTTTGGACAGCAAATCTCACTAGAAATTTGAGTGTTAAAGCATTTTACTCTTCTTTGCAAGGTGAGCAGCTCCTGGTTGATTGGTATAAATTCATTTGGCGGTCCTTTAATCCTCCAGATCGTTCTTTTACTTGTTGGAGAGCTATTTTGAATTCTTTGTCAACTGATGATATTTTACAAAATAAAGGTTTTAATCTTGCTTCTTGTTGTGCTCTTTGCGGTGTTTCTTCTGAAAATTGCCTGCACTTATTTATAAGCTACAGATTTTCAAGAGAGAGTATGTCATGTTTTATCTTTCTTTTTTTTTTTTTTTGGCATTCCTATTAATTTAAATGCTAGAATTCTGGTAATTAGGCAAGTTATGTCTATTTCCCTAAGTTCTCAAGTTAGAGTTGTTTGGAGCACTGCAGTGATAAGTACTTTCTAGCTTCTTTGGCACACCAGAAATAATTTTATTTTTCTTAGGGAGCCTGTTGAGATTGGCTCGGTCTTAGGGCATTCGTGAAAATTAATTAAAGAGGCAGATTACTTTCTTTTAGGTACTATGCATGGAACACAAGAAGAGTTGCAGCTTTTTCACAAACTTGGTGTTAAAGGGATCCCTATAAAGGCTCCAGTTATTCTCTCTATTATTTGGCAGCCTCCCCCTTCAAGGTGGATTAAGATCAACACTGATGGTTCTCCGATTGGGGCTCTTGGTATCTCTAGGGCTAGAGGCATTTTTAGAAACGCTAGAGGTTTTTGCCTTGGGACATTTGGTTTTCATATTTAATCCTCTTTTGCTTTCTATGTTGAGTTATAGGCAGCTTTATATGCTATTTCTAAAGCTAAAGATCGAGGATGGACTAAACTATGGCTTGAAAGTGATTCGATGTACGCAGTGAACTTGTTCAAGCATAAGGCCTTTGATTTCCCATGGGAATGTTATCATTTATGGTCTGATTATATCTCTTTCATTAGCTCAATTGCTTTTGTTGTTTCACATATTTATAGGGAGGGTAATAGAGTTGCTAATAATCTTGCTTGTTGTTATTGTAGACAGGATGGTTATTTTTATTGGATTGTATGCTCGCATTTTTGTTCAGCCTTCCTATATGACGATCACTCTTTCAGGGAGAGCTATAGATTCATGTAAAGCTCTCTCTTGGAGTGGTTTTACTTGTACTTATTTTCATTTTAATTTTATTTGCAAGTGCAATTAAATGAAGAAGGTGCTATATGGATGCCAACCTAGTTGGGATGCCTGGGTACATCAGCTGATACCTGTCCTCCATTTTTACTCAAAAAAAAAAAAGTTTTGGCAAAGTGAATTAATCCTAAAGGCAATTTTAAAATTTTTGGCTTTTGGAATTTAAAATTTTATTAAAGGATATTTGTTGAGATTTTATGGCCATGAAATAACATTATATTTTCTTTGAATTCCAGTTCTAAGAAAAAAAAACTCTAATTAGTCACTCAATGTGTAATAATACATGATTGCAAATAATAATTAAAATAATAAATTTCAACTCTAATTTTTTTTCATCTTGAATTAAATTTTTTCATCTTGAATTATTCATGCATGCATCGTATGCAAATCACAACTAGTATGATTTATTTAATTACAATGTTTATTAAGAAGAAGAGCTTATTTGTATACCTCATTCTAGGTATATGTTACTTTATTTCTATTCAGCTTTTTCATTCTTGGCCAATACTTTCGTAGTAGATGCTGAAACGTCTCGTAGCAATGCAACATATATTGCCCATGTAAGAAAACACCTTGTGATAAATACATACGTACATTAGATATTACATGATTGTACACTTTATTAATAGTCACTGTAAAATAAAATCGTAGGGTAGGGGTAGACCTATGTAGTAACAAAGGGATACAAGTGTATCATATTTATGTACCATTTCAAAAGAAATTATAACAACCACACAACAAAATGAATTTGAAAAGAAAAACATAAAAGTAAGTATGATTATATTAAAAATATGAAGTCTTATTAATTATAAGTGTAATTTTTGTATGAAAATAAATTATAAGTGTAACTTTTTTAATGGCATATTTTTTTTTATTAGCATACTTTGAGGTTATATAATTTTAAGATGATAAACAATATTTGTGTTTTTCCTTATATAATCTTATTAATATGTTATTTGTCGTACCCCTATTTTCAAAATTCTAGGTCCGCCCCTATTGAAGGATAACTATTTTCTTTTAAAGTAGAAAGGATATCCTTTATTTTTTTAGCCAATGATAGCAGTATCCTTAGTAAAGACTATTTTTTTGCAAATTGTCCCATAATTATTTATACGTATATAACAATTTTATCAAAATTTTTACAAACTATTTTGTTGCACAACCCATTACACTACAAGAAAATGTTAAATTAGGGAGAGATATCTAAGACGAATAAAATCTGTCACTCTTTTGCAACATAACAACGACTCAAGTGCGAGAGATTTTAAAATTTTTATTTTCATTTTACTTTTTTTGTTCATTGAGCATTGTTAGCTTTTTCTCATTTTTTTTTTCTTTTCTTACAAAAGAATACAGAAGGGAGAACAAAAAATGTAGATTGATTTCATTTTGTAGATTTGACCTCTCCTCCTTGAAATCCGAAGTAAATTTTCAATTTGAATCTATTTGTGTTACCATCTAGGGTTTTGTATTCTGATCATGTGTATTTGGTCTATTTGTAGAATCTCTCTCTCTCTACTTAACTTACGCTCTCAAGCACACAACTTCTTTGTCTATTCAGCTTCTTCAGTTAATCAAGCGCTAAGTTCTCATTTTCCTCAATTTGTTTCTGAAATATATTTTTTGAAAATCATTTTGTTCTTTTGATTTTAGAAGCTATTTGAGCAACAAGAACAATTGATTTCATTTTGTAGATTCGATATCTCTTCTCCTTGAAATCTAAGTAAACTTCCAATCTGAATTTATTTGTATTATCGATCTAGGATTTTATATTCTGATCATGTGTATTTGGTTTATTTGTAAATTCTCTTTCTCTCACTTTACTCAGCCTACACTCTCAAACATGAGATTTAGCTTCTTCATTCTGTTCAACTTCTTTAGTTAATCAAGTAGTAAGTTATTTTGCATTATTTTATTGGTTTGTTCTCTAGTTTGTAATGCTTAATTACAAATTTGTTTCTTGAGATTTTGTGTCTGGGACTACTGGTTGTGTTTATGGTTTGCTTCTTGTGCTTTTTGGCTACTAAATTGATTTTAGGGTGGCTATGAGTTGTGTTTGGGATGTGCATGATAAATGTGATGATATATCTTGAGTTTTCTATATGACATCAAGCATATAATTTTTACGCCCTTCCTTTTTTCTAATTCTATTTTCTTCTCTTATAATTTGCTTTGTTTTCCTATATTCAACTTTCTGTTTTAATGTCCATGTTCTATTTTAATGTCCATGATCTGCTTTATCCAAAGTACATTTTAGGCTTTTTCTAATAATATCAAACCACTTCATAACAAATAGGCATAGTTGATGCCATTATGGTTCAGATGATTAAGAGTATATGTAATGTTTTAGAAATTATAATTAATAATTATTTATTTAGTGACTATTTGTACAAGTAGGCTATTCATTGATTATAGGTCTTGGAAAAATTGTAAAGTAAGCTATTCTTTGATTGTTCTGTGGTTTTATATCAATAATATCTCTTTTGGTTTTGACCAAAAAATTTTGAATGTGATATTGGCTTATAGTGTTGGGATATGGTTCAATGTTAGATTTTCCCATAATAGAACTTCTTACTTTGTTGTCCATGGAAATCTTTCAGATGGTCTTGATATAGAATATGCACAAGCTTTGAAGAACCATTTTTTGCTAATGTTGTTGTTTTAATAAAAAGAAAAAAAATGGCTACAAGCCTCTGTTTTGTGGTGATGAGTATTGACAAATCAAACTTTGTTATATATATATATATATATATATATATATATATATCCTTTTTTGTCTCTTAATATTAGGATTTAAGTAGTTTAATTTTAGTGCATTTAAGGACATGTATAGTATCTTGTAAGTAGTGCAAA
>CAOJBK013386074.1:0-10489 GCA_948294925.1 Codiaeum variegatum
AAGTAAAGTCGAGCAGAATCTACCTGTGGGTGGCAATGATACCAACAGCATCAAGGTCCACAATCCTGAGGTCAACCATATGAAAGGGATTCTAGAGAACTTGAAAATTATCAAAGTAGTAAATTAGAAATCTGCCAAGGACATAGGTTAAAATTGTCAGGACATACATAAGTAAAAGTCGACAGAATGCATGGATAATCAGAAAAAGAAAAGTCACTCTAAGTAGAGACTCAAGACTCCATACACCACATCCTCCCAATCAGAAAGGGAAGCTAGTCCACTGGCCTAATTCTAGGCATAATTGTAGTAATATGGGAGAAATCCCAAAGCTATAAAAAGTAGATGCATAAATAGTTCAGCAAATGAAAAAAACACCAAAGGGGAATAGTGACCTCCCATACAATGCCAGTCGCCAGAATAGCTCCCCGAACAACTGTGAAAATCAGTCTCCTCTCTTTTTATGCCATGGCCAGAGCATCTCTAACCCAATCATAATCTCCTAGCTCTCTCAAGTCCTCTAGTGAAGCTAGGATCTTTATATCAACCCAACCAGACTCATTATATAGAAACATGGTTAATAGGATGATCAACAAGCAACCCTGGCACACTAGTCCACAGTATAGTCCACCAGGTTCATCCAAGATAGGAAATGATTCCTCATAATCTGCCCACGGATATTAGATGCCAACTGCTCCCCTAGCAATATACCTAGCATGTGGTGCTGATGCAGGTGGGCATTAAAAGTAATAGGCCGATGCCTAAACTGCATACCCATCAGGCATAACCACTCGAAGGGAGTCATCATCATCTCACCCACTAGAAAATGAAAAGTGTTGGTGGTATGCCACCACCTCTCACCAAGGGCATACATTAGGTTCCTATTAGGGGCACCCAGTATTTAAACTCAGCCATCCCTTCAGATGGGCCAAAGCTATGCAGTTAGCAACATGCTTATAAACACCTAAGAAAGCTATCACATCACCTAGGCACGATCTACTACCTCTCTAGCTAAAGTTGCCATCCTACAGGTACACATTCAATCCCATCATTTTCAATTCCTATTTTTTTGTTACTAACTCTATTTTGTTTTTAGCATAAAAAAATAAAATGTGAGTAAAAAAACTGAAATGAAAAATAAATAGAGAAAATACATACCATTGGAAATCCAAGCCAGCTCGCATGCGTCTGGTAGTCCTCCATCAAATTAGAATTGGTGGGAACAGAAGGCTCCTCTCTATCCATCAATAAATGATAGATAGTATCCCACTTTGGTAGAGGAACTGTAATAGAATCAGACCGACCTATAGATTTTTCAGGTATCTCACTGAGTAATTCCTTCGCAGTAAAACTGATATGTGGGTTATCAACAATATTGTCAAGTGAAGGGGTGGTAAAATCTGGAATCACTTTCTCCTCCAAAGATGCACTCAGCCTTGCAAACAAGTCTTCCTCCTCCCCGAAAATATCAGCCGACATCATCCAAAGCTTCTTTATGAATTAGAAAATTGAAAAGCCATCTCACGTATGTGTAACACCTTGTGGGCATGTGTTATGCACTTTACACATGTGTAAAGTGTCTAGTACATACGTGGACCCTCTGACGTTTGCATATCACTATTCACGCATGCTTTTATTCCCTAGGGTTCTAGCACGATTTTGTATAAATACAACATTTTCAGAATAGTTTCAGGAGATTTTTTTCAATCAGATTTTTAGAATTTTATACTCACTTTTAGCCTCCAAACACTCAAAAACATTTCCAAAACACTACCATTCTTCCCCAATCAGTCTAAATTTTAAGAATTGTTACGGCTCCTACCTGTTCAACAATCCAGTCATTTCAAATCTGGTTCAGACAGACATCTTTCAATGCTCTCCAAGCACAATGGAGACCCCCTCAAGTTTCATCAAACCATCAAATCCACCGATCTCGTAGCCCTGAAGAAAGGTAAAATTGATACAGTATATCCCTTTCTCATAATTAATTATTTTAAGCCCTTTAAACTGAATTAAGGCATATTTTATCAAAATTCAATTTTAAGCCCTTTAATATGATTTAAGGTAAGTTTTGATGGAAATATATTTTTCATAAAAGGAATCTAACAAACGCTAAAATGAACGTAGGTAATCATTTCATAATTATTCAAAATCATTTGTTAATCAAAATTTGAATCAGTTAACAACCTACTTGGTTAAACAATTTTGTAAATTAAAATGATTAGATTCTGAACACACAACCAAACCATCCATTGTTATCAAAAAAACTCCACCATTCGCAAGAAGGGAAAAGGGTGTGGGGTTTGATTCTCATTCAAAGGGATACGCTGACAAGCTATTTCACGACTTCAACTCCAATTTTATTTTATTCCTTTTATATTATTTTATTTTTTGTATTACTTTACTGTCATTATTATTGCTATTGTATTTTGGCTCTGTATTTGGGGAATGTGTGCTCCTCCCATATCATAAGACTGGAGGGAAGATCCTCTAATTTCAATTATTTTGCATTGTAATTTTATGGTTTTCTTGGGGTATTGTGACTTCCCTGGAACCCAAAATGGGCTAAAGGAAGGGCCTCTGGCAAATTCTATCTTTACTACTTTATGTGATTATCATTCACATTATAGCTTGTTCAAGAATCATTTTGGCATGGTTAACTGTTCATGCACTATAAATACTTGTTCATGCATACAAAATGTTTTGAAATCATACATTTTAAACCAAAACTTGTTATATGAAAATGGTAAAAACTACTTTTCATAAAAATTGTTTTCTTAGATCACAAATCCCCGAACTCCCTTTAGTTCAAATAAGAACAACCTTTTCATTTGGGAATAGAAACATTTTTTTCTAAAATGGGGTTATTTCAAATGGTTTCTTAATCACCTTAGAAAAATCATTTTCTAAAAGATTAGGTGGCAACTCTATACACTTTACACACCACGTGCATACCAACGAACACATATGGATGTATAAATGTGGGATCCGACCACAATCTGTGACGCCATGTGCAATCTGGCCCCCCGTGGTTGGTTTTCTTCGAGAAGCAAGCTTGGAGGCTTGTTGGAGGATCCTACGGGCTGCTAGGATGGGGCCTCACAAAATTGAGTCAAAAAATTTAGAAAATAGACCTGTGCATCAGGCAGTTGGTACATGTGCTAGGCGCCTGGTGTGTGCACTAAGCAACTAGCGAATGCGCCAAATTCGTGGCACATACACTGGGCCTTTAATGCTTGCCTAAGGTCAGTTTAGTCTGGCTCAGTTCGGGTCAGCTCGATTCCAACCGATTTGGTATGATTCGATTTAGTTTATTTTGATTCAAATCAATTTGGTTTGGTTCCATTTAATTTGGCCCAGTTTTGGTATTTCATTTTAGGCTCATTTTGAGTCTGATTTGGGCCCAGTTTGAGGTTACAAGTTTGTATTGATGGGCCGAATCTGATGGGTTCACATCATATTATTTAGTATTTTTTATTTGATAATAATTAGTATTCAATGTTTTAGTTATATAAAAAAAATACATATTAATTTTTAAGTAAAAATTAAGAAAAAAAATAATAACTAGTAGACCACACATAATTATTGGTAGAAAATATATATTTATCTATACACCACACACAATAACCAATAGATTAGAAAAAATTACCATAATATCACATACAATTATCACTAGACCACACACATAATTAGAAAATTTATAAACCAATCTAATTTACAAAATTTCTTTCTTTTTTTTTTTTCCTTTATTTATTGGAATTCTTATCTAATTGGATAATAAAGTAAAACATAGAATATGAAGGTAGAATGGAATCAATTTTTTATAGGCAATTCTATATAACTATTCAATTAGATGAAGTTATTTCTATTTGATAAAAAAATTTAAGATAAAGGGTTGTTATTATTATTATTATTATTATTATTGAATAAAATTTTGGATTATTACTATAATCTTTTAATGTTAAACTTGTATGGATTTGGAAAAAAAAAAGTGAGCTTGTATAGATGATTCAAGGCCCACATGCCTAGATGAAACTAACGCTCTTAGTTAAATAGTAGTTCATGCACTTCATGTTAAAAAAAAATGAGACTCCTAAATACTGTAATACCCCTCAGTATAACTCATATATACAGACATACTCTTTAGCTTGATTCAAATTACAATAAGTGCCATTAATAAAATCTTCAATGCTTATTTTTACATCCTTTAGATCATAATAAATGGATGATAAGATTTAATTTAAAATTTTTTATTTAATTTAGAGTTCTCATTGGATCTTAATTTTATATATATATATATATATATATATATATATATATATATATATGCTTTAAAGTTATTTGGTTGATTTTTTTTTTGTTTCCTCATTATTGCGAAAGAATCAAGAAAGTGGTGCACAGGGAAATTGTGGTCTTCCTAACTTTGAATTCTATTGTTATTATTAACTGAAATGTGATCATTTTAGTTTGCCCTCGAAAAACTCATAGGAAATGAAGATCGAAATTTGGTAACTGAATCTTCCAAGCTTTTTTTCGAAAAAGTGGCGGTGCATACAGCTGAGAGACTACCATTATCAAGTTCCTAACATTGAGAGCTTCTAGATGAAGTGCTCATCAACCTCTAGAACCACTACCGATGACGAGTTGTGGATTACAGTTGCATTTAAATAAGTGTTTTGTACTTTAAGTTTTTTCTTTATTACTATTATTATTATTATTGACCATAAGTTTAGACATCAATGTCATATGGCGCTCTAACTACATATTAAATTAATCAAAACTTTTTTTGAGAATAAGCAAGCTTATGATTTCATTAAAGAAAGATCACCAACATGTACATCAATTAGAAAATAAGGGAGGCTGAAATTCCAAAAATATGCTTAAGAAACATATTTGCCTTCTTTAGCTAAAATATGAGTTAAGGAATTCCCTCTATGTACATGGAAAGCCTACATTTTATTTAACATTAATTTTTTAATATCATAAATGAATAAATCGATTTGGTTTGTACCTTCCACCATGCTATTAATTTGCTTCACAACTTCTAAATAATCAGATTCGATTCTGATGGAATGGAAATCATACTAAGCTACCCATTTGATAATCTATTTCAGAGTTAAGGCTTTTAAGAGTTTTGGTTGGCTAAAGTGGGCTAAAGGAGCCACCATAGAGTAGATAACACTTCCATCAAAACCCCTCAGAGTAGTACCTAGACTAGTATGCCTACTACTGCTATCATTACTGGCAACGATATTGAGTGTAAGCTGGACTATTTGAGGAGGAAACTAACACCTTGTTTGGGTTAAATAGCTGTGTTTAGTAAGTTGCTCATTGGCTTGAAAAAATTCCCTATACTTGTCTATAAAATCAGTAGCCGACTAATAAGGATCAAAAGTTAAACTATCTCGCATTTTCTTATTCCATGTCCACCTATAACATCTGAATCATAGCAGAATGTGAAAGTTTCTCTGCCCAACCTTCACTATTAATCTAAAGTATCCATTGACGAACTAAAGACCAATTCATATTGAGATAAAGGTCAATGCCAAAAACATTCTAGCAGACTCAAGCATAAGAACAATACAAGGAAATGTGTGTGTCATTTTTGTTACCATTCGCATAAAGAAAATAAGTTTGGTCTAAAGTTATACCTTTGCTCAATAAATTTACCTTTGTTGGGATAAAACCATGGGAGACCCTTCATAATAGAATTTTTTGACGTGCCGACAAGTTTTTCTTCCATATATCAGTCCAGAATGCAAATTGAACACTGCTTAAAGTAATTTCTCTATGACTCTTCTCTATAGAAAGCCAATAGCATGATTTCATTGTATAGACGCCATGACTATTGTAGAAAAAACTTAGTCTATCCTCCATAATAGTTAAAGACAAGGGAATATCTTTAACAGGGGAAGTATTATAGGGTAAAATTAACTCATGCCCCTGAGGCTGGGTAAAATCTCTGGGTAAAAATAACTCATCCCTTTACTGGGTTGACAAGCTACCTAGAGGCTTCTTCATAGGCTTAAAGAATACTCTTAAGCTCTTTGTTTAACTAGGCTTGGCCTTAGAAAAATCAAGCACCCTTCTAAAAATAAATGGGATAGAATAGGGGCTGATGAGGCTAAATTAAGACCTGATAATTTAGACTACAAATATGTTGTAATAAGAATACCAGAAAGAGCCTTAGCATGTAGAATAAACAAATAAGGCAATAAAGAGTCACCCTATCTAACACCTCTAAAAGGTTTAATATTCCCAACAAGTGTCCCATTCAGAATAATAGAGTAAGAAACTATGGTGACATAACTCATCACAAACTGAACTCAGGAGTCTACAAATCCCATTTTAATCATAATATAATGAATAATATCCATTTCCATTATGTTGTATGCTTTAGCCATGTTGATTTTTATTGCTACCATACCCCCCTCCCTAGCATACCGAACTAGTCTTCAAAGCATGAAAGGCCTCACAACCAATCAAGATATTATTTGTGATTAATTATTTAGGACAGAAAGCACTCTGGTTATCTGACACAAGGCATGGATTTATACTCTTCATACAATTTACAATTACCTTTGAAATAATCTTTTATAACACATTACAAAGATTGATAGGTCAAGTTTTAAATATTCCTATAGGTTTCTTGACTTTTGAAATAAGGGCAACATTTTTATGATTAAACGAGTGAGGAAATTCACCTTCATCGAGGATGTCTAAGCATATAGTAGTCACCTCTGAACCTATCAAATATTAATAATTAGAGTAAAAAAGTTCTAGTAAACCATCTGGGATTGAAGTTTTGTTTGGGTCCATTTGTGAAAGAATATGAGTGACCTCCTATGACTGAAATGGCTAGAGCAAATTTGCTTTTTGCTCTATGGAAACTCTATATGTAATGTAACCTAAAATCATGGGGTCTATAATAGGACCATTAAAAGTAAATATGGCATAAAAATAGTTCATATGTACTAGTAATATATCAATAAGATTAGTGACCCATTGAATTTGACTATAAAAAAGCCCTTTAATTATGTTTACATGCCTCCTTTGAGAAGCCATCAAATGGAAATAGCTTAAAGTTCACATGGTATCAGAGCCTGACAGAAACTCTAAATCTCTATTCTCCTTTATGTAATTTTTTTCTCTACTCTTCCTCATGGCAAATAATGCAAATCAGCTTACTCTTCCTACCACCCAAGCATGTTCCTCCACCATTCAAATCTCCTTTGCTATCAAACCTAATCCAAGAAATTTCTCAGCTTAGAAAACCTAATTTCATCCTTACTAAATTACCATAACATGAGAGGCTACATTGATAGAAGCAACCTAGTTCTTCCACTTACAATTCCCTTACTAAATGACCTAACTCAGTAGATACCGAACACAGCTTTTTCAATCTCTCAGAATCGTCAACTTCAAGTCAACATTGAATTATAGGAGTTGAAAAAGAATGACATTAAAGTCTCTACTTATCTTCATACGGTGAAAAGTCTTGCATATGAATTAGTAGCTTCTATCTGCACTATGACCATTGTCAAGTTCAATACCATCATTTATTATAATGTAGGCAAAGAGTTTTATCCCATAATTTCATTATGAAGTCTCAAGTTTGAACTAAACTCTTTTTAAGAACTTCATAGTCAATTTGTTGCACTTGAGATTCTAATTCAAACTATGTAAGAGCCATCTCAAACTCATGTAGCATATAATCAAAATTAGACTCTTAATCACTAATCTGATGTTAAGTCCAATCCCTCTGGCTTCTCTTAAAATAATTATCAAAGAGGCAAGGTTCAATGCCAAATATGTGGGTATCATAAACACACAGCTGATAAGTGTCGTAGACGGTATCAACATCATGGTAATAATTCTTCTCCCCAAGCTCACATAGCATATCATTTGGCTTCTTCAAGAAGTAATGCCAATTCTCACTTGTCACCCTAAAGTAATTTAGTTACGTTGATTGGAATCCATAGTCTATTGCCACCCATCATATGAAACCAAATCAAAATGCACTTTATAATCTAACAAATTAAAATGTTATGGATCAAGTCCGAGTAAGTAATGGTTAGGGGTTGTATATTGTAAATCGAGGTATGGCATTTGTACCTTATTAAAATAAACATAAAAATTTACAACTTCAAAATGTTTTACATGTACCTTCTTTAATCGAATCTTTACTTTCAATTCAAATGTTCACAGCTAATAACTCATGTTTCTTTGAATTATGGCCAACCTATTTTGTTGTCAAGGACTAAAAAACTATGGAAATCTTGTTGTAAGGGTCGAGTGAACCAAGTTTATATTGTCTATGTGAACCAAGTTTATAGTGCCTAACTCCTATAACTAAACTAGCATTTTTTTAAGAAGGAGTTTCTTTTGTAGATTAGTATGCTCATTTAGGCCACCCAAATTTTAAAAGTTTTTCATAAATAATTTTTGAAAATAATTTTAGTTGTTCTAGTTCTATTAAGTCTTTTTCACTTTGTGATTCGTGTAAGTTGGGCAAACTAGTATGCTTGTCTCTTGTGTCAGTTGAGTATGCTAATAGTCATCACTTTGATATAATCCATTTAGATTTTTGGGGACCTTCCCCAGTAATGTCAAATCTAGGATTTTCTTTTTTTGTCTTATTTGTTGACAATTACACTTGTTTTACATGGGTGTATTTTCTCAAAAATAAAAGTCAATTTTTTAATATGTTTAAAGAAAGTAAAGCTTTTGTGGAACATCAGTTTAATTGTAAAATAAAAGCATTTCATTCATATTGGGGTGGTGAATTTCAAAAATTAAACTCTTATATTAAACAAAAAGGAATCATCCATTGCATTTATTGTCCATCTATATATGAGTGGAATAGTAATTATGAACGGAAAATTTGGCACTTAGTAGATACTTGTCTAACTTTAGTGGCTCATATTAGTTTACCATTTCATTTTTGGCCTTATGCTTTTCAAACTAGCATACAACACATTAATCATATGCCAAGTTCTATGCTTAACAAATCTAATCCTTTTTAGATGTTGTACAAAAAATCACCAAAGTATTGACTTCTAAAAATTATTGGATGTGTTGTGTATCTACTGTTGTGGCCTTATAACCAACATAAATTTTCCTTTTGCAGTATTCAATGTTTATATTTAGGAATTTCACTAACCCATCATGGTCATTTATGTCTTGGCATTACTATTGATCACATTTACATTGCTTGTCATGTTTAATTTAATGAAAGTATTTTTCCTTTTAAGGTGCTTAAGCAAAATGTCAATGTTTCAAAAGAAACAACATCTCAATCGTAGATGACAATATCTATTGTCATCCAATCCAAATGTTTTTACATCACTAAATTATAATATTGATATCTCATTTTCTATACCTCTAATTAGACCTGCAACTCAACCTTTATCACCTTTGCACAATGTCTAGCAGCTACCACAAACACTACCTCATCCGAACCAGGTCAGCGATTAACTAATCTTGAAAATTTACTCTTCAAACACCTAATACATGACTACCACCAACCAAGCACCCACTTCCAAATCCATTAACCAAAACCCATCTAATGGAACTTCGGCCCAACCCTCAAAAGACAAAGCGATTTAACTATTTGGTCGTCATGTCCAACCCTCAAAAATTTTTTACCAAAAGAACCAAGAATGTTTCATTAAGCTAGTAACTTTAAGGAATGGAATAATGCCATGTCTGATGAAATTAATTCTCTTCTTTCTAATTCTACTTGGACTTTGGTTTTTAGACCTTGATACTAACTTTGAAGGGTGCAAATGGATTTATCATATCAAAAAGAAGCCAGATGGTAGCATTGATTAATACAAAGTCTGGCTAGTCGCTCAAGGATTTACTAAAGAATCAAGCTTAACTACAAGGAGACACTCAGCCCAATGATAAAGGACACAACCATTCATACTATTCTTGCCATTGCAGCTATGAATTATTGGTCATTGAAACAATCAAATGTTTTGAATGCATGTCCTTAAGGTCATTTACAAGAGAAGATTTTCATGGAACAACCGCCTGGTTTCAATGCTGATTTAAAGAAAGACTATATGTGTCAACTGAATCGCTCTCTCTATGGGCTAAAACAAGCACCAAGAGCTAGGTTTAAAAGGCTCAGTGATTATTTACTCAACTTTAAATTTAAAGCTTCCAAGGCTGATCACTCATTATTTATCTTTCAAAGTGGTTCCAATGTTATATTTCTTCTTGTAAACATTGATGATTTAATAATCATAGGTTCTAATTCAACATTGGTAGAGTTTGTTAATAACAAGTTAAAGGCTAAATTTCCCATTAAAAACCTTGGTGAGTTGCATTATTTATTAGGTCTCAAAGTTACAAAGCAATCATATGGCATACTTGCTTCTCAAAATAAATATATTTATGATTTGCTTAAGAAAACTAGAATGGCAGCAATAAAATCAAGTCTTACTCCTATTGCTACAAAGCCTACACTTGTTAAAAACAAAGG
>CAOJBK013386754.1:0-13104 GCA_948294925.1 Codiaeum variegatum
ATAACGATGATTCCAACTCCTTAAAGCTTGCTTAAGACTATAAATGGATCTCTTAAGCTTGCACAATTTAGAATGATCCTTGGATTCAAAACCATTAGGTTGTTCCATAAAAATATCTTCTTTAATGTGTCCATTAAGAAATGTGATTTTGACATCTCCAAACCTCATAATCATAGTGCGTTGCCATCGCTAATTAAATTTGAATGGATTTAAGTATGGATACTGGAGAAAAGGTTTCATCATAGTCAACCCCTTTTCTCTGGCGAAACTCTTTCGCTATAAGCCTACCTTTAAATGTTTCCACACTTTCGTCTGTGCCAATCTTTCTCTTGAAGACCCATTTGTTCCCTATGGGTATTACACCATCAAGTGGATCAATAAGATCCCAGACATGGTTCGCATACATGGAACCCATCTCGCCTTTCATAGCCTCTAGCCATTTAGAAGAGTCTATATCTGATACAGCCTCCTCATAAGTAGTAGGATCAATAACTTGATCAACTTCTCCATTAATATACAACTCTTGTATATTACAATGGAGAAGTCTGTATCTCTCATGAGGATTAGATACTCTACTTGACCTTCGAGGAACTTGTGTGGATGCACTATCGATAGGATAAAGCTCGTTGGATTGATCAATTTTCATTTGATCGATTTGTTAGATTTCTTCAGATGGAACTTCATCCAAAATTTTCTCCCTTCCTTTGCCACCTTCTTAGAGAAACTCTTTCTCAAGAAATATGACATCCCGGCTAATAATGATTGTTTGCTCGATTGGGAGATAGAAAGAGTATCCTAAACAACCTTTAGGACATCCAAAAAATCTTCCTTTAATAGACCTCTCTTTTAACTTATATGTTCTCATCCTTTTAATGTGTGTTGGACACCCCCAAATCTTAATGTGCTTAAGACTTGGCTTTTTACAATACCATATATCATACGGTGTAGTCAGAACAAATTTGAAAGGGAATCTATTTAGGATGTAAAAAGCTATTTCGAGGGAAAATCCCCATAAGGAGATAAGGAGTTTGGTATAGCTCATCATAGATCGCACCATATCAAATAGGGTATGATTTCTCCTTTTGGAAACACCATTTAACTATGGCGTACCGGGAGAAGTCAAACGCAATTTTATGCCATGGTCCTTCAAAAAGTCGTTAAACTCCGTACTCAAGTACTCGCCTCCTCGATATGATTGAAGATTCTTGATACTCATTTCGGTTTGTTTCTCAACTTGTTGCATGAATTCTTTGAACTTTTGAAATGATTAATGTTTATGCTTCATTAAATACACATGCCCTAACCTTTAAAGGTCATCAGTGAATGTAATGAAGTATAAATATCATGCTCTAGCTATTTGTGGAAATGGTCCACATACATCACCATGTATGATATTTAAAATTTCTTCGACTCTTTCTCTTTGTCCCACAAAACTAGACCTAGTCATTTTCTTTGGCTTTAGTAAAAAAAATATTGATATGTTTTGTGCAGGAATAAGACTCGATTGACTTGGTTGATCTATATATCTTAGCAAGTCTAATGGTCTTTTAAGTGAAACTCTTTCTTTATTTTAGAGAATGTATTTTAAATTTAGCATTTCTAACAAGTTATAAGTAAACAGATATTCAAAAAGTTATTACTTTTATAAATAATTTTTTTTACATATTTTAATGACTTTTTGTGTGAATATCTATAGAAAAAAAATCTATGAAATTCTTGACTTCTCGATCAAGATTTCTTAAGACTTTTTAATAAACTTTCATAAACTTTGTAAAAATCTTTAAAAATTCATAAATTCTACAAAAATTATTACTTAAAAAAAGTCAATGAAAATCTTGATTGAATACAACTCCCGTAGACTTTTTAAAAGTTATAATTAATGGAAAATCTTGTCTACACCCGGTGTATACACCAACCCAATAAGAAAATAGTATTTTGAGTAAAATGGGTATTTGTGCCTATTCAGGCAGTAAAAAAATGGGTAGATTAGTCATAAATCTTAAAATATCTAATTTTTTATTGGTTGGGTGTATGATATTAACTCATAGTGTAGGAAATAATTTTCCATAATTGAATATCTCATGACTTTTATAGCATTTTTAAAAATTTTGAAAAATCTTTATTGAAT
This sequence comes from Codiaeum variegatum, assembly GCA_948294925.1. Lineage (NCBI taxonomy): Eukaryota > Viridiplantae > Streptophyta > Magnoliopsida > Malpighiales > Euphorbiaceae > Codiaeum > Codiaeum variegatum. The sequence continues at coordinate 2,129 of CAOJBK013386754.1, forward strand.
GCACACTGACTTTTATAGACTTTTTAAAAGTTTTTAAAAATCATAATTGAGTACCTCATAATTTTTATGGAGTTCTTAAAATTTTGAATTAAATACTTCTTGACTTTCTAAGTCCATAAAAGCCATTAAAACTTCAAATCAAATACACTCATGTAAATCTCACTAATTCGTGAAAAGTCATATTCTATATACGTAAATTTGAGTAGGCAGAAAATAATTTTAAAGAGATTTTTTCTTAAAAAATTTAAAGTAGAAAGAGAGATTAGGAGTTTTGATGGAATATACATATTTAAAGAAAATTTAAAATAAAAAATAAATATTTTATAATATAATAAGAAGTGAAATAAGAAATATTGACTCTTAAAAATAAAAAGTTATTGGATTAAAACTCCCATAAATCTAAAGCATAAAATTAATCTTAATTTGATATATCACTATTTGTAATAAGGCAAAGTGCTCTTGAGAATGCTTTGATTATTTTTTTCCCTTCACTAACATAGCAATTACTATTGGTCCGTATGATTATCTCATATTACAAAATATGAAACTTCATGACTTTGCTCTCAACGTGCGTGGATTTCCGCACCGGAAAAATAAAGAATAAGAGCAAGGACGACTCGAAAAAATCTGAATCCGTTTTAGGATAAGATTTTTTGCTATAAGATTCGAACTTTTATCTAGCACCAGTGTCATGGTAAAGTTATGTGCAACATGGAAAGGAATAAGAGAGGCTTTACATTAGACCCTTATTGAAAAGATATCTGTCTTATTTTTCATTTTGATTTATCACGGTTTTGGAATATCTTGGAATAAAATTTCCTTTTGTTTTTTTTTTCCTTATATTGTGAAATGCAATTGAAATTCAGATTTGAATGATTGAAAATTAGGGTTTTTATGAACACATATAAGAAGTGGGATAAACTTATAACAGATTATTTTACATATAATTAACATATACTCATAGCTAGCAAAATTATACCCATATATTCATAATATAAATCATTTAAATGGTGGATGAATATGGATTTGTATTCCCATTAAGTGTTGAAATTCAAATTACACAAAACTAATTGACTTATATGCTTAATTTGATACCCATTGATCACTTATAATTTTTCATAAATTATATCATTTTACAACGTGAACTTCATTATCTAATAAATTTATCATTAGACTAATTAACTCAGATAGGAATTTGGGCAGCAAAGGAAGGGAAAAAAAAATCTCAAAACAGAAAATTATAAAATTATTCAGTCCTTTGCGAAGAGAATAATTAGATATACAGTAAGTGCTTGCCAAAAACTCAAGGAAAAACTACGTATACAGTAAGTGCTTGCCAAATGATGATAATATTAGTGGAAAAACGTCCATGCACCCATCATTATTACTCTAATAATGATGTTAAGGGCTTGTCACTATTATTAAAATTATAAATCCTACCTGTGGATTATGATTTTCTTTTTTTCCACATGTGGAATATATGAACTTATGCTACCTAAATTATGATTTATACTTTTTTGACAATGATTGAGTCAACCTCCATAATATAAAATTTTTTATTGTATGTCAACCAAAAACAATTTTTTTATTGTACTATGAAAAATTATATATAAGTTAATTTTACTATATATAAAGTCCCTACAGAAAATTTATTTTTGCCTTCATCTCTGATTTTTGATATATAAATATACTCCGTTTTATCATATTTTCTTAATTCATATTGAATTTTTAATTATATCATGTTAATTTTTATCATAAATTTGTAGGTGCAAATTCGAACATATTAGGTTTAACAAAACGTAACCCAAACATTAATTTGTAATTGTAACTACAAAAGGACAATGATTGAATTTGATAATAATGTTTATCATGTTTTGTTCATGATTGCACTTCAAGGGAATTATAAATGCCTCCTTGACCTTATTAATTTATTGTTAATCCCAATTTTATATTATACTAATTTTTTCAAAAACATATTTCATACGTTATTAAAATGTCTCATTATATATATAATTTAATTGCTCTTAATATATTTTATTATATTAAAAATAATTAAAGAGTAATATATAATTATGCATATATTTAATGAATTGATTTTTTCATAAATTATATTTTAAATAGAAGATAAATTTTTTATTGAGTATATCTTTAAATTTTTATTTTAAAGTTTATTAACTTTTTTTAAGATCTTAACTTATTATTATTGTCAATATTAATATTTTGTTTAATAAAATATTATAACCTAACACCTAAATAGAATTTTTTTTAAATAGGATTAAGGCAATAATGAAATTTTTTTCCGTGCAGAATTCTATTGTAACTATACACCCTTTAATACACACGCTCTAATACATAAGTAAATCAACTTACCATTCTTTAAAACACTCAATTTACATTTATTGCATTAGGAAAGCTATTTTGTAGGATTTTTTAGTACGATTTTCATTCGTATTATTAGATTATTTCTATAAAATAGTAAAATATTTTTTTAAATTTAAAATAATTAATTTATAACTATTATAATAATCTCATATTAAAAAGAATAAAAAAATAATAGTGTATTTTTACTGATCACATTGTCAAAGTGATTGGTCTGAATGTAATTGCAAAACAAAGATGCACAATGATAAAGGTATCTTCAATTTCAACCGACAATAGTGATATATATAATAATATTATTTATTTTACTACAAATTGTCCCACCTTGATTTCTGCGTATATAACGTTGTTGAAGGAATTGTGGTATAAGTTATTGTTAAACTTATGAAATTCATGATCTCTCTTAGAAATTGAATTCTCAACTACTTTTAACTCCAATGAAACAAAAAGAAATTCCCCATATAATGTAATAGCAACCACCTAATATATAATGAGTAAAATTTAAAATTGCAATGATAACTTCTTTCTAAACTACTCTCCTATGTTTATTTAAATTCCATAATTAAATAATTTAATAAATATTTATATTTTAATTAATAAATAAATTACTATATTAATTTCATATTCAGAAGAATTAGGAGGGTATTCCTGTAATTTTACCGATCTCTCCCCTCTTAGGCATATTTATATATTTACCAAAGTGTTTCATTATATATGTAACGTGTATTTATTTAGCATCTTATAATTTTGAGTTTAAAAACTTAAATTATATTATATCATAGTATAGTATAATTGATATTTAATAAAATTTAATTTTTTTATTCTTATCTAAACCTAACTAAAATAATTCTATTAATTTTATTATAATTGATTCCATATAAATTCAATAACCATAGAAATAGAAGTAGTGAATTATTTAGAAATATTTTAATTTACAATTATTAAAATCACGTCACAAACAAAATATTAAAAAAATAATTTGATTATAATGGTTTATTGTATAATAAAAATCTAGCAAATATTTTTTTTCTAAATTTCTCAATGTTGATAACAAATTTGTAAACGTACTTGTTCCATAGGATTATGACATCTTTCTATATAAAAAATGTAATTCTTTTATCGATAAATATTTATTAAAAAATAATAAATTTAATAAATTTATTTAAAATTTTAATATATAAAAAATAAGAAAATGTAATTGTTCTGTCTATGGCACTATTTTCATATCAAAATTGAAAATCATTTATCCTTGAAAAATTATAAAAAAAATGACAAAAAAATAAATTTAATTATAAAACTTTATATATATATATATATAACAAAAATTAATGACAATGACTTTAATATCGACCAAAATTAATCCCTTTAATATTATTTTATTTTTTTCGTTTATTTCTATGTAACAAACACGTAAAAACCAAAAGTGTCAATTGTTTGATTATCACATTCTAAATTATTTACTATAATTGAATTAAAAAGAAAGTAATATGTGGAAATAAATATATAGAACCAATAATAATAAATAAATTTAATTATAATAACTTTCATATTAACTAAAACCAATTTTCTACATGTAAAACCATAACTTTAATCATTTATTCTGTTTGATGAGATTCGATAGTGAGGATTGTTTGATTTTCAAATTTAATTTTTTTTCCATGATTGAAATTATAACAAAGAGAAATATGTGAAAATAATATAAAAATATAATGTGAAATATGAAAAGAAAAAGGTAATAAATATCTATTAAATTTTAAATTTCTATTTATGTTATGATTTCTAATCGTATTAGAATTATTGTTAAATTAATACAATCAATAAATTAATAAGAATTAATTACAACCAATAATTCTTTACATTAATAAGAATTAATGTATATCTATTCACGTTTTTTATTTTCTTCAGTTTTTCATTGTGTGAATTTTTTTATTTAATTAATATGCTAACTTAATAATAACTTAAATAACCTATTACAAGCCTAATTTGAATATTTTTAAACCTTCTTAATTAAGCTTTTTATTCTATTTCCAAGACTAAAATAGGCACACACACTAACTTGAATTTTGACTTCACATGTTCATCTTTGTAATATCCATAATTACTTAACATTGATGATTTTATTGTTTAGAGGATTGGTAAATTTGATTTTGTGGGCGTATTTGCTAATTTGAAATTTAAAGTTTTTCCTATTCCTAATTTAACTTTTTAGGGTTTCTTTTATTATTATTATTATTATTATTATTATTATTATTATTGCAATCTATCATAAAACCTAAAACCAATCTTAAAACCTACCTTTTAACCTACTCCTTATTGTTAAATTTTAGTTAGATTTAAATTCAATTTAATTAATTTAAATTAAAATTACCATAATATAAATTATTAAAATAATTCTAAATTTAGAAGAATAATGGAACAATATCATAGCTTTGTCGATTCCATCCCCTAGGTATATTTATATATAATATGATTAGGATTTGGATCCTATTTAGTAGAGAAAATTCTGCATTTATGCAGTACATCCGTGGATAATTGACAGGTGTATATTAATTATTTTCAATAGTCCAGATTTAAAAATAAAATTATAAATTTAAATAAAAAAATCACTAATCATTTAATTTAATCCGTTGAAAATAATTAATACATATGTGGCAATTATCGACGGATATAATGTATCAATGTGAGATTTCTTCTGCTGGAGAAGATCCCAATCCTTATAATTATGATGATATGATATGACTATGAATAATTTATTTAAGGCTAATTACTAGTAAATCTTATTTCACTTTTTCATCCTCCAACTTTTCTCTTATCATTTAATTATCCTCCAACTTTAAATTGTAACAAAAGAAAAAATTTTCAATTTTATATTTCGGTTAACTCTAAAGTATTTTGTATTATATTTTCACCTTTAGGTAACACAAGTTTTTTTTTTCAAAAAACATTTGAAAATTTAATATTATGAACTATATTACAATTTATAAATGAAATCAACTGGGGAGTATTAATTTAAAAAAAAAAATTATAATAACATTAAACACTTTTATTTAGCGTGAAAAGAGACCATCCAAAGCTATTATAAAATTACAATAGGGTCTATAATATATTTAAAGATATATAAAAACAACTTAAAGTCAAATCTATTTTGATAAGTTATTCTAGAAGATTAAAAAATTATACAATAGTTGAAATTATGACATAGTTAAAAGATAATCATCTTTTCTTTAAGAAATTGCTAATTATAACATTGGATGAGCTTAATCTATAGTGCAGAACTTGTAAAAAATTTTAAATTCAGAAAATAGCATATTTCAGAATTTTTTTTTTTTTACTTTTTAACTCATTTAGGATACTGGAGATTGACGGCACTACCAATAAAAAAACATTGGATTATATAAAGAACAGAAAAACTAAAGATAAAAGAGAAAAATGCAAGCCCAGCTTCTGTAAGCGTTAATTTCATTAGTAGATTTGCATAATAACGTGAGTTGTTTCCAGGATAAGCTTTCAATTGGGCAATTCACCAAATTTTTTTAAAAGAAAAAAACTTTGATAACATGAGTAAAAAATCATTAAAGGCTCAATGTAGTCAAATAAACAAAAGGCTTTGACAAATAGTAGGTTCTCCCATAAATGTTTTAGCCAATATTCTTATTTAGAAAAACTATGATTCTGTAGAGGGATGAGATCATATGAAAGATATGCCTCATGTGATTGTAGAAAAACATCCTTCTATTATTGAGCATGCAGTAGAAGATTACTATAAATATATGTGCAAACCGGTGCACAAATTGTTTTGGTTACTAATAATAGAATTGAATATCAAGATCAACAACTTTTTAATAAGTAATATCAAAGAGAGTCTGGTTTTGTTGAAAGTAATCTTAGAGGTAATGAAAATGTTAATGTTATCAATAGCAAAAGTAAAGAGATTTTTTCAACTCCAATAGAGGAAGATGATAATCCCACAACTCCTAAGATTTTGATTGTTAAAAATATTGATAGTCAAGTTACAGTTAATTTTGATATATCAGAGAGTGTTCAATCCTCTCATGTTGATTTATTAAATGATCATATTGATAGGGATGAGACTTCTTGGATTACTGTTAAGAACAAGGGAAAATAGGGCTATAAAAGTGGTCAGAACTCTGATAGAAAAAATATAAGTTGACTCTCACTGATGGCTTTGGATGTCCTTGGCGAAATAGAAGAGTTCCAACAAAATTCAATAATTATGTCTAAATTATGTATTTTGTTTGGTTTAGAATACTCTTTTGAGTTGTTTATTTTCTTTTACTTGTGTTTTTTTATTTTTCTTTTAATAAGATGAAGTTCAACTCCGACTTAAAAGAAATAGTAAGTTCTCATAAAGATTGTTTATTACGAAGACACCCTAGTATTAAGGAAAGAAAAAGGATAATTTTTATATTCTAGATTTGGGTAAAAGAGTCTCTAACCAAAGTAGTAGTAATTTAGCCCAAGACATTAAAAAGTCATTAAGGTTGATAGAAGAAACTCCTCTACAGGTAGATGATAGGACTTTTAATGAGCTTTTATGACCAAAAGAGTAGTATACAAATCAATCCACATAGATTGAAGAAGATATTATAAATAGGGATAATGCTCTGAGTCCTTTTGTGCAGGAAGATTATTACATCTCTTTAAATGGTGTGAAAATTACATCTTTGAAAAATCTAAAATTAATGTTAAACCATGGATTTAATTTAATAATGATGGCTATAAGATTCCTAAAGCAAAGGATGTCATTGATATAGTAAATTTGAAACAACTTTCTATCTTTCTTTTTTCCTTTAATATTTGATCTAAAAATTGGCTATTAGTTGTTAAAGATGAAGAAAAGTCTATTCTGCTCATAGTACTAAATACTACTCTAAGTCTACTACTTATAAGTTGAGTTATACTTTTAGTCATACCCTTGTACAACAACAATTTAACTTGCATAGTAGTTACACACACACACACACACACACACACACACACACACACACACACACACGTGTACTTGTAATATCTAAAAGTGAACATCAATACACACAATCTTTCTCTTCCTAATCATTAAACTCTACATGGTATCAGAGCCTTGATATTTTTTTTGTTTCTACCAGGAGCCTGTTTTTTATTTTCTCATTTCCCAGCAACAACTATTCTCCCTTTCTCACCTGCAATTTGAATAATGAAAAATGTAATTATTCCCATCAATTGAACTCAAACTCATTTCACAATCACTCTCAATCACTTTGTTATCAAGTTGACACCATGTAATTAGCTAGCTTGGAAAACCACATCTCTATTAAATTATCAAAATCTTTATGGCTTTATTTATGGAAGTGAACCAGCCCCAACACAAACAACTATGTTAAAGGTTGAACCACCTCAACCTATTCCCAACCTAAACTATGTCACCTGGTTCCAAAAGGACCAACTTCTTATGTCTTGGCTCTTATCATTATCATCGGAAGAGGTCTACTCTTATATTATTTGTTCAACATCTTTATTTATGGCAAGCACTAGCAAGTGCTTTTATCTCTATAAATTAGAATGCTCAGCCACAACTTCACATTGAACTGCAAGAATTGAGGAGAGGTGATCTTCATATCTCCACTTATTAATAAAAAGAAAAAGCTTTAGTAGATGAATTGGCAATAATAGGTCGTAGTATATCAACAGCTAAATTTAAGGTGATTATTTATCACAATATTGGAAGTGAGTAACATGTTGTAGTCATGACACTTAATTTGCGACCAAGGCCGATAAGTTTTCAAGAACTACATAGTCAACTTGTGGAATATGAAATTTTATTGAAAAGTACGATGGAGTTACGTGTAGCCAATTTAGCATATCGCCCCCTCTCGATCAAATTCTAGACCCCAGCAACTCTATAGAAATCCAAGACATGTCCATAACTTTCAAAATCAAGGCAACTTTTGGTCATTCTATAGACCATATATGTTGGGTTGCCAAATTTGTGGTTACCGCAATCACATTGCAGATCGTTGTATATGAAGGTATACTCTAAGGTCAAATCAGTATTCAACCCCTAAAGCCAATTATGTTTGGCGTGAATAAGTTCCTATTCATAGTCCTCATTTTGAATATCCTAGTCTTATATATCCTCCTGGATGGCATCTGTATACATGTGTAAACACACACATGATAATTGATATAGACTCTCTCTATAATGTTTCCAAGTATACTGATACAGATCAAGTAAAGGTTGGTAATGGACAAGGGATATCAATTGGAAACAAAAGTAAGTCTTCCCTTCCTAGACATATTAAAGATCAACATTTACGCCTTAATAAGGTACTTCATTTTCCTCGTATTATCAAACCTTTGCTTTATGTTCATCGTTTTACTAAAGATAACTCATGTTTCATATAGTTTGGCCTTATCATTTTTTTTATTAAGGATCAGAAGAGCTGGGTAATCCTGTTGCAAGGATGGAGCACTAAAGATGGTTTGTATTTTCTGCCAACCAATTAGATGCAGGCATTCATTGCTGGTAGTTTTTCTTTTCAAGTTGGCATACTAAGCTTGGTCATCCATAATAAAAAGTTCTACAATTTTTTCACAAAATAATTTGAGTAGTTCATCTCCAAAATCAATGTCTATTTGTTCTTCTTGCAAGTTAGGAAAATTAGCTAGGCTTCCTTTAGCGTTTGTTGAGCATCATAGCTCTAAACTTTTTGAAATTATTCATTTAGATGTTTGGGGTTCTTATCTTGTTATTCTGAAATTGGGTTGTCGTAATTGATGATTCCATTCATTTTTCATTGATTTATTTTCTTAAAAATAAGAATGGTGTCTTTTCTTATTTTCTTTAATTTGAAGCAATGGTTAAAAAGACAGTTTGATTTGCCTATTTTGGCATTTCATTCAATCTGGGGTGGTGAATACCACAAATTGAACAATTATTTCAAGCAACATGGCATTATTCATTGTCTAGCATGTCCATATACACATGAAAAAAAAGACTACCATTGTCTAGCATGTCCATATACACATGAAAAAAAAAAGACTATCTAAAAGGAAAATAAGACATGTCATTGATACATGCTTAACTCTTTTGGTTCATGGAAAAGTTCCATTTAGATACTAGCATTATGCTTTTCAAACGAGTGTTAATTTAATTAACATAATGCCAACATGTGTCTTAAATAATGAGAATCGATAATTTTTTTTTCTTTATAAAAAACAACCCAAATATATTGATTTAAAGATTTTCGATCATGTTGTTTACTTGTTGTTACATCCATATAACAAACACAAAAATTTTCATTTCACAGCAAGAAATATGTATATTTGGGTACATAATCGTATCATGCTAGTCATTTGTATTTAGACATTGAAAATGATAGAATTTACATTGCTTGACATGTGCATTTTGTCGAAATAATTTTTCCTTTTCTATAAGAGGTCACGCCCATCATGTCTCAATTTCCAGCAAAGCATGCTCCTTCTCCTTGGATGACAATAGCCTTCCCATCTTCAGGTCTCCAACCGCAATGAGGTACAATATCTTTTACTCCTTATTTTCATATCACTAAACCTTTAAATTTTTCTTCACCTCACACCCCTGTTTAGTCAATGAATTATTGGTGCATTGCAATATGTCAAATTACAAGGCCGGACATTCACTATTAACAAGCTATGTCAGTTTATGCACCAACCCATGAATATTCATTTATAAGCACTGAAGAGGTTGCTCCATTACTTGGAAAGGTACTATGGATACTGCATTGTTGTTTAAATTTGACAATCTAATTACCTTGTCTTATTATTCAAATAGTGATGTGGAGGGAGGTAGGGGGGGAGAGGGGGGTGGATGTGGGGAGAGACCAAAATGATAGACATTTCACTTATGGGTTTGCTATTTTCTTGGTGACTCATTAATCTCATGGATGGACTAAAAAGTAGCCTACGATTGCACACTTTTCCATTATGAGTGAATATAAGGCCATTGCTAATGCAACTGTTGAGTTATTGTGGTTGAAATCTCTTCTTAGTGAGCTTGGCTAGTGTCATAAGCAAATTTCCATATATTATGACAATATTAGAGCAATTTACTTATCTAGTGACCCAGTTTTTCATGATCGCATAAAACATATAGAATTGGACTATCATTTCGCGTGCGAGTAAGTGATCGCTAGTGCAATTTCACTTCATTTTTTATCTATCGATGCACAACTTGCAAACTTATTCACCAAGCCGCTAGCCGTCGGCCGATTTCAGTAGCTGCTTCGGCAGCTTCCAGTTTGCCATGCCCAAAGACGTATTGGGGGGTAGGGGGAGGTTGAGGAGGGGGGAGGGGGTGTTTTTAAGGATATGTCCTTGTCCTTCTATTCTTCTATATGTTAATCTGCAACTGCCATACAGTAATTGTATACTACTCTAATTCTACTACTTATAAGTTAAGTTATACTTTAACTCATACTCTTGTACAATAACAATTTAACATATATATATATATATATATATATATATATATATATATATATATATATATATATATATATATATAATGAGTTATTAGATTTTATTATATATATTAGAAAATTTATTTTTATGATAAAATA
>CAOJBK013387442.1:0-13493 GCA_948294925.1 Codiaeum variegatum
GATGAGGCGAAAAGACCATCTTGACTAGCAAAAGACCTTCCCTGGGAGGCAACGAAGCTTCTAGAGATGAGGTAAAAAGACCATCTTGACTGGCAAAAGACCTTCCCTGAGAGGCAATAAAGCTTCGTGTGATGAGGCAATAAGACCACTTGACGAGCACAGTTCCTTCCCTAGGAGGCACCAAAGCTTCTAGAAATGAGGTGAAAAGACCAGCTTGACTGGAAAAAGTCCTTCCCTAGGAGGCATTAAGATTGGCTTGACTAGCAAAACACCTTCCATGGGAGGCATTGAGACCAGCTTGACTGGCATATGGGGCAACGAAGTCTCTATAAGTGAAGCGAAGAAGTCCAGCCTGACTAGAATGGCGAATAGATTAAAACAGGAAAAAGAGACCATCTTCCTCGAAAACCTTAGTCTCACTACATGGGAATTTGAATACCTCATCCTCTATAAACTTAAAAACAATAGAGATTTTTAAGTTTACAAGAGAGTTGGCAAGCCTTAAGGCTAAGATTTCCATCCATGAAGCTTATGACCAGAAATAAAGGTAAAACTTAAACTGAATGGTCTGAGGCAATATATATATATATATATAAAGAGAACGAAGAAGCAAAAATAAAATTGAATTAAAGAATAAAGAATGAAATTTTATTAACAAAAGGTATTGATTACAAAGTATAGAATTTTCTTTGTTTTTACAAAGTAGAAATTTACATTGGAAATTTTACAAAGTATAAAAATTACAAGTCAGTCTGCATCCTCTTCGTGAGCATTTAAGCTAGGCGAGGAAGGCGAAGGCAGAGTAGTCAAGTACTAATCTAAGTTAAAGATAGTAACCCTCTTCGGGTTATGGATCTTAAAGGATTTGGATTCGTCAGGATGCTTGGAAAGAATTTCTTCCATGCCCTTGTTATGCCAAAGAATTCCATGCACTATTTCTCTCCTAAAAATGTACCTCTTCAGCCAGTCGGAGGCAATGAAGTCCTTGATGGCTTGGTTGATGACTTCTACATGCCTCTTCACTCGTTCAGACAAGGACTTAAAAGCTTGTCGTGAGGCACTAAGCTCATGAGTGAGTTCATCCTTGTCCTCTTGAAGACTTTGGATGTGAGTAAAAGAGTTGACTAACTAGTTGTTTAAGGAGGCAACAAGCTCATTTTTCTCTTTAAGTGTAGGCTCGACGTATTAAAGAGCTCGATCCTTGATCCCTAAACTGTTCTTGAGGTTTTCAATTTCGATAGCATGGAGGTCGAGGATCATGTTCATTTGTTGATAGTCTGAAACAAGGGCCACCGTAGCTTCTTCATAAGCTCTGGCCTAGGATAGAGTAACCTTAATGGAAGAAACTAGACTTGGTGCATGAAACAATATCCCCATGGCCTCTGGAATCTTCATCCTTTCATAGAAGAAATCATCATCCAGACGCATGGATCCTTTGGGAAGAGGAATGGAGGTGAATGAAGTGGCAGGTTCCGCGGCAGGAGAAATTCTTAGATTGAGGGATTGAGCGGGGACATCCTTCGGCATGGAGGTCTCTTTATTGACATTTAACTTCCCAGTACCCCCGACGGGGGCATGTCCTGATGCCTCCCCACAAATAAACATTTTCATGGTATACTTGGAGCTATAACCCGCCTTGAATAGATCAAAGAAAACTTGATCATCTTCTCGGGTGGAGGGCGATAGAGCTCTGGTGTTAACAACCTTAGCAAACTGTTCGAGCTCACTCGAGCTGGCACTAAGTGCACCCTCATCGGCAACCTAAACAAATGAGAAAATGTTAAGTTCTACCATTCAAAGTTTCTTAAAAAAGAAGAAGAAGAAGAGCAAGAGATGGAGTTTTCTCACCTTAGCCATCGGGGAAGGAAATGTCATAGCAGGAGGAGCATTTTCAACCTTGTTACAAGGTAAAGCCTCGACGAGGTGAACAAATTCGGAATCCTACAAAAGAAAGAAAGGAAATTACAAAAAGAATTAACGAGATGGCAAAAGTAAAGTCGAAATTGAAACTTACCTCCAGCACCAAAGGTAGCTGAATAGGGAGAGCCAAGGATGAGTTCTTCAAGAGTTCCATTTCATTCCTCATGATCTTATTCTTAAGAAGAATAAGTCTTGGTGATGGTATTTAAGAAAAGTCCAAAGAACCCTAAAATTCTCCCGAAGTATTGAAGGAGGTGCTTGAACCAAAATTCAGCAACCAAGGAGAGGAGGTTTAAGCATGACATCAATTTAAAGGGAGCTCTTGCCTTAGTGATGCTTGGTGTGTTTCAAGCTAGAAGCTTCACATTTGGGGAGCTTAATGAAGGACAACAAGAGGTATTTAATGCTTCTAACCTTTCTTTGTTTATATTGTGTTTTGCATGTAAATTGGTATAATTATTTTAGATTGGTTTATGGTCTCAAGCTTAGGTTTAGGTATTTCTCAAAGAGTTTGAAAAATTGTCAAACCAACTTTGTTAAAAGAGTTTTAACAAACTTTCAAAGAAATCAAAATCTTGGTTAAGGTAATGTTTCGAAGAGTTTGAAAATTTGCCTAACCCACTTTGTTAAAAGAGTCTTGACAAAGTATAACTGTTTTTTTTTTAAATTATGTTTTCCAAAAATAAAAAATTTTTTATTTCTTGCTTTCACTACGCTACTCGTAACTTCCTTCAACATGAAGGTCACCTGTTTACCTGATGACTTCCAAGCCAGGCTAATGTAAACTACCACTCTGGATGGGGATATTTTGGAGGCCAATTTCAGTGAAGAGGGTGAAGCTATACCTCCCTCAATTACCATTGAGCACCTTCAGCAACACTTGTATAATCTTATTTGGCCATTGTATATGAAACAGGAAGCAAATGTGATATCAACCAATGGAATTCTAGTGGATAATTGAGCAGGGGGTAAAAATCTTACATTTGTTTATACATAATGAACTTGAAAGGGTCAAGCTTTTTTTGCACAACTTTGGAAAGGTGAGACACTACAAGAATGCTTCATTTAAATACAATTAAAAGTTGGTAGAGAAACTCGGCCAACAAGCTATTATGTTGTCATTGCACATGTTAATTACAACTTGTTGCTTGGATGTAGATCCTAACTCATTTTGGCAAGAAGTGCATATGACAGATGTTGCATATTACTAGCCGAATATGGTAATACCATCTTTGATGGAATCATAAAAAATCTTGGAGAGGTAGATGATCTTGGCCGAGGAAATGACATGGCTTGTCACTGTAGGGCCGAATAATCCATAAAACACAATAATTTTAATGTATAGTGCAAAAATATCAATAAGGAAGAAGGAGGTCATCAAGAAGATCCAAGGGTTATTTTGGGAGCATATTTGCTTAGCTGAGTGCATTTATAAAGATGATGAGCAAGATCCCTTAGGAGCTTTAGGGCTCAAAAATATCAAAGTAGTAGGAAAGAAGCTAGGTGATGAGCCAAATGAAGTTAAGGATCTCTTAAAAGAAATTAACCTCGTTATAGAGGCCAACCAATGATCGATTTTTATAAGCGCAAGTTTGAAAAGAAGCTCATTGTTCTCTTGTTTGATTATAAGGATTGTTTTCCTGAAACTATGATGAAATGCTTGGGTGGGACTGGGCACTGGTGGAACATAGGTTGCCAATCAAGCTTAAGTATAAGCCTTTCAAGCAACCTATGAGAAGGATGTCAATAAAGGTTGAGGGATTGATTAAAGAGGAAATTGAGAGATTACTAGGAGCAGGATTTATAAGGTATGCATTTTATGTTGAGTGGTTATCGAATATGATCTAAGTCATAAGAAAAATTGCAAACTAAGAATCTATATGGACTTCATAAATATTAATACATCTACACCAAAAGGATGAATATCCAATGCCAATTACTAATATGTTAATTAACTCGACAGTAGTAAATGCCATACACAAGATAACATTCAGATGTCCAGGACTGATTGGGGCTTATGAATGGGTTGTTATGCCATTCGGTCACAAGAATTCTGCAGCTACCTATCAAAGGGCTATGAACATAATATTCCATGATTTCCTTAGAAAATTCATAGAAGTCTACATTGATGATGTGGTAGTGAAATCCCAACAAGAAGAACAACATCTGGCTGATCTAAAACAAGACTTTTAAAGAATGAGAGAATATAAGTGAAAAATGAATCCTGTGAAATGTGTCTTCAGAGTATCGGTTGGGACCTTCCTTAGGTTATTAGTGCATCAATGAGGAGTAGAAGTTGATAAAAACAAAGTCAAAGACATAGTTGAAGCATTCATACCAACAAATAAAAAGGAGTTGCAGAGACTCATCGGTCATATCAATTTATTGAGAAGATTCATTGATGATACTGCAAGAAAGCTTTGACCAACTAGGCTGCTCTTAAAATCCAACAATTTTGATTATTTTTAATGGACCAATGAACATCAGAAAGCCTTTGATGAGTTATAAAACTACTTTACAAAACCTTCAGTTATGTCTCCCTAACAGTAAAGGAGTCATTGATTCTTTATACATCAGCACCAGATGATATAATTGGATGAATGTTGGAACAAAACTAAGGGTGATTTGAAATGGCAATTTACTATCTCAGTAGAACTTTAACTGAGGTGGAAAGAAGATATACGACCATAGAAAAATTAGGTCTAGCACTGTACGTCACATACACTAAACTTCAATATTATATGCTCCCTGTGGTGGTGATAGTTGTAAGCCATACTAACACCATTAAATACATTATATCTTGGCTGTATTTGAAAAATCAGATGGTTAAATGGGTTGTAGCTCTATTTGAATTTCATCTTCAGTATGTACCTCAGAAGGCTGTCAAAGGGTAAGTATTGGTCAATTTTCTAGCTCATGACCCTACAAAAGAAATTACTGAGGAAGTGAACCATATAGATATAATTTGATCATGGGAGTTATAGTGTGATGGTTCTAAAATAGCATCACTAGCTGGTGTAGGGGTGGTTTTGGCATCACCAAAAGGAGTCACTACTAAGATGAGCTTTGTTTTAGGTTTCTCTTTCATAAAAAAATGAAGAAAAATTTATAGCTCTAATTATCGATCTTGAGATTTTGGCCGAACTGGGGGCAAGAGGAGATTCTTTACTAGTAATTAATTAGCTAATTGGAGAATATATGTGTGAGGCCCAAGTTTTGCAGTCAAATTACAACAAAGCCTCACACCTCATGGAAAGTTTCATACACATCTCCATTGAGTATTCAATTCAAGACACAAATGAAGAAGCCAACAAGCTAGCACAAGGGGCATCTGGATACTCCAATGATTTGGAAAAATCCCACTCCAGTACAGGCCGATCTTAGTTCATTACTCTGAAGGGATCAACCCCTTAGATGATCAAATTTAAAAGCATCCATTGGTGTTTTCCATTGATTTATCATATGAACAAAATCATTAACTATTTTCAAAACCCTTCTTGTGAAGCAGACCATAAAGTTAAAATTCTTACCCTTAACTTCTAACAGGAGAAGGGATTGTTGTATAGCAAAAAGGAGGAGCAACTCTTACTTTGTCTCGGCCCTAAGGAAGAAATGGAAATGGTTAAGGTACATTAAAGGGTTATAGGAACTCACCAATCAAGATGACATATGAGATAATTGCTAGAGCAGCATGGCTATTGGTGGCCTAAGATGGAGAAAGACTGCATAGAGTATGCCAAGAGGTGTGAGGCTTGCCAAAAGCATGCGCTGATCTAGCCTTTTCTTATCGGAGAACTTCATTCCATTATCAAGCAATAGCCTTTCAGGGGTTAGGCTATGGACACCATTGGTAAAATATATCCCCCATGTCCAAACAACATAGTTTTATCTTAGTTGCCACAGATTATTTCTCCAAATAGGTTGAAGTAGTACCATTGAATAATGTGAACCAATAACTGGTCATTTCATTCAATAAAAACCAAATACTTTGGAGGACTACCTTACCTTAGACAATCATAACCGACTAAGGAACTATGTTTACTAAGGAGGAAGTGAAGGAATTCTGTAACGAGTATGGTATTAAGATCCTACATTCCACTCTATACAATGCCAAGTCCAATGGCCAGGCTGAAGCAACCAATAAGTTGATTAATGGAATTATTGAAAAGTTGGTTAACTAAAATCCTAGAGGGTGGAATAACCTATTAGGGCAAACCTTGTTTGCAATCACAACTAGCCTAAGAACAACCATTGGAGCTATACTATTCAAACTAGAATATGGATATATGACTTTGATACCCGTCAAGTTAACAGTAAGATTAATGAGAGAAAATCTTTAAGATAAGCTGAGTCCGATGGAATACAATCAAGCTATGCTAAAGGAGTTGGACGAGTTAGATTATGACCTAATCATAACCTTGGATAAAATGTAAGCACGAAGGCAAAGAGTAGAAAGGGCTTACAAGAGAAAGGTTTCATAAAAAACATTCAAAGTTGGGAACTTAGTCTGGAAAGTGATTTTTCCTTTGAGAGAGAAGCAACTCGAGCTGGGAAAATGGTCGCCTAATTGGGAAGGGTCTTTTGAAATTAGAGAAATTAGAGGTAATGGGGCTTACTGACTTTCATATCTTAAGGGTGAGCTACATAATTGGTCCATCAGTGAGAAATATTTTAAACTATACAAATCATCATTCTGGGATAAAGTAGATCTATCACAATTTAACAAGGAAAGGGAAAAGCCAAATTAAGTTAGTTTTATGTGGTCGATATACAACTTTATATTGTAATTCTCCTTTGTACTGTGAATTATAAAAGTTGGGTTAATGGTTGAGTAATGAAAAAGGCTTCTAAAGCTAAATTATGACTTTAAGACTTTGTTCTAATTTAAATTTATGGTTGAAAGTACAAAATAAACAGAAAATGCAAAAACTTGGAATTTCATTAAAATTTTTTAGAAAATTACAAAAGCGACCGGGTAAACAAGTTTAAGTTTACAAAATGGCCGATATAAAATGAAAATCATTACAACTCATTGCTAATCATGAACCAAGCAAGTCAAAAAGAAATTTGAATCAACTTAAGGAAGAATTTATCTTTGTCTTGGCACTAGGAAGATTGAGCTCTAACTTATACACATTCTTCCCCTCTTCAGCTCGAGCCTTCATGACTGATCTCAGGGTCTTAGTTAACTTCTTTCCTTGTTCTATATAGCTCTTGGTAGCTTGATCCACTTCTATTCTCTAATCCTTTATATTACGAAGTTCAGCCTCAAAGTGTTCAATCTCCTTAGATAGAGGAGTACTTTATTGAGATATTTTCAGCCCCTTTACTTTTAACTCTTTGCCTTGATTTTTCAGGCTAGATACCTCCTAGTCAACCTGGGTAGCTTGATGAGAGGAAGAGTTGTAGTTGCTCTCTACTAGTTGGGCCTGCTTGTAATCCTCCACCAACTTATCATAGTCAAAGGATAAGGAATCAACAGTGGCCTTCATAAAAAAACTAATTTGATCAGAAATGGCATGCTTAGAGAGGAAGTTAATGGCATGCCTAGAGAGGAAGTTAATAGCAAATTTGGTGGAAGTAACCGAGTCTTCAACATAAAAAAAGGGTTGATCCGAAAACTTTCGCAACAAAAAAGGTTTCCTTATGCTTCTTCACTTAATCATCAGCCAAAGAATCATTAACCGATTAACTTTTTGGTTCAGGGTCAAGCAGAGGTAGAGAAGTTAGGATCTCAATATCCTCAATCCATAAAGTTTTGAATGAGTTCCAAAATTCCTAAAAAAGCACTAAGTTAGGATGCAAATTTTGATGAGATTAAGAAAAAAATTTCAAGTCAAGAAAGTATTGTAGGATCCGAAGGATAAACAAAAGGTTGCCCACTTCCAACAGTCTAGGTAGGGTTGTCCTTAAAGATAATAGGAGCATCAGATGAGGTTTAGACATTGCGCAAGAACTTAGTAGTAACTGAAACATGAGAATCGGATTATTATGACCAATATAATTTGTAGGATTTAAAATAGCTTAACTTAGAGCACCTGGATTTGGACTGTAACTGGACTGACTAGAAGAAGGATCTGATTTATACTTAGTATGCTTCTTATATTTGGATCGCTCAGATCTAGATGATTCCTCTCTACTCATTTTCCTTAAAGTAGTTTCAAGGGCCTCCTACTCTTCTTCTTCAGCTTGTTAGATGATCTGACACTTAACTTTTTCCCCCCATTGAAAAAGGGGACTTTTAGTAGATCATGCTCTTAGAAATGGGGAAACTTGGACTGAGGAACCTGTAATAAATAAGTCAAACCTTATTCCAAAAGGTAAGAGCAAGATCTTTAAAGAATAAAAAACATACAGAAGGGTGAGGTGGAGGAGTTTGCTTATGAAGGTTTGTTACTTCTTAACCGTGATCAGCCCCAACCAAGTACTCTAGGATTGGTTTAAGGTAGCAACTACAAAAAGAGAGATGTTAGGTTAATGAAAAAGAAGCAAAGGAAAACACAAAGTTTTAAAGTACCTATGGGATTAATGAGCATATTCCATTAATGGAAATTAACAAATAACACTACCTTTGGTGGAGACACAAGATGAGGCAAAACTTGGCTTGCCACCCCAAAGGGTGTTGTGGTAATCTCGATAATTTTATTGGTTTTACTTTTAAAAGAATCAAGTCTACAGGGTATTCTATGTACATAAAAGGGTTTTCTCTATGGAAACATCTTGAGTTAATTTCCAAAACAACTCTTCAGCCTTATTTACTCTTTCCATTTCGGCCTCTCTTATTGCATTTACAATTATTTTTGTTTGAGCCTCCCTGAACTTTTGAATAAAACCATGACCAGAGGCATATTTTATTTTAAAAAATAATTCAAATCTACAGATCTCGGCTAAATGCATACCTATACTTTTTGATGGTCCATGAGAAGTAGCATCAGTGCAAGATTTCTTAAAAGATTCTAACCTCTAAACAATATCAAAGTCCTTATTAAAATACTTATCAACCATTCTTCTTAACTAGGAAGTAAAAAGAGGGTTGGTTTAGGGTTTTTCAGGGATATATTCAAATTCAGTATAAATAGCTCTATTATAGTTAAGCTTATTTATTGAAATGATCATATATAATTGGACTTGTGGCCGATAACTCTTTCTATCATTTATTAAGAAATAGATAGGAAAAGGAAGCCCTTCGATAAAACCCATCTAATGAGCACAAAATTGGCTTAATACACTTCAACACCACACTTAATGACTATTTGGGAATAAACATGAAGATCTTGAGCCATCAAAGTACTAATATAAGAACAACCTCATTCATCATTATCAGGATTCTCCAAATCAAGATGACGATGGCTGAATTTATTATTGATTCAATAAGGGGCAAATTTGTTGGGCTGAAAGTGGAAAAAAAAGAAGATAAGCCCGACACTCACTATAGTAAATAGTAAAAAATAATCCTTGGCAGTGAAAGGCTTAAGCTCTAAGAACCTAATAAAATTTAGAGTAAGTAAAAATAAACTTCGGGTTAGGACAAAGAGAATTATGAATGAATTTAGGAAAATAAGCAAGAAGCCACCACTGGATGATCCACATGGGACCAGTCAGATTACTAAAAGGCTTCGAACCCCTTACATCTGAGAATGAGAAAATACCCATATATAGTTGAGAAAGAATATTGGGAATGAGGGCCATTCTTCTACTTTGGGAAAGATCAATAGCCAAATAAAGGTGTTCTTGGTTAACCTTGACCAAAGCTTTACAGAAGATAAATTTGTACAACCAATAGAGAAGGAACATTGTGTATTCGATCTCATCAGGGATGGGAAGAACATCCCTTTATTTATTCAAGAAGTTTCCATAAGCAGAGGTAGTTTTTTCAAAGGTCAATTAGACCGAGGTAGAAATAGAAAGAGTGGTGCCAGTATTTTTGTAAAAAATTGGCACCCCTGTAAGATAAGCAATATCATACAGGGTAACGGACACCGACCCAAACCTAAATGCAAAAACATTACAGTGGGCCTACCATAAAAAGAAGTGTAGGGAATAGAATTTGTTTGTGTAATGGAGTTTTGGTGAGTCAGAGATTAAGAAGGCTGTCGATGCCCAACTTCTCCTAGGAATATGAAAAGTAAGGAGAAAGTCTTTATTGCCAGTCAACAAATTCAGATAAAACATTGGACCTGGCTTGGTTAAGGCTACTCTAGGTCTAGGGGAAGCAATTGTTATTTCATTTGAATTAGGCTTGGGCTTCCTTACTAAAAAGGGTGTTATGGTATTGGTCCTCGAGGTTTGTATAGTAAACTAGGCCGACCATAAGACAAAGGTCACTAAGAAAAATTACCTGGGTAAATTAGGTTTCATCTAAATTATTGGCAACACATTCAAAGGCTTGTTTTGGAAAATAGTGGCTACTTTTTTGACATCCTGCAAAAGAAAGAAGTTAGAAAAGATTGATCAATAAGTTTGAATATAAAAGCGACCAATAAGATTGAATAAAAGAATGACCAAAAAATTTGAACAAAAGATGAGCAACTTACTTAAATATAAGGAGGAAAGAATGCAAGAAGTATTTGTTGAGAAAGAATTTAGAGAATAGAGAAGCAAAATTACAAGTGGTGAAAATGACCTCCCTTATATAGGTCAACGACCAGAGGAGTGAATTTTATGGTAGGACATTTCACCTTCCTAGATGAGAACTAGACCCTTGGAAAAAATGATGTTTTAGGTTTCTGAGGTGACCTTTGCAATCCCCTAAAATTCTTACGGCAGAAATTACCGCCTAAAAAAGTAACCCTAAATCATGATCGACCAAAAAGCTCTAGACATCAAATAATTTGAGCTATAAATAGGAAATGGCTCAAATCCCAAAGATCCATCTGATATCACACTACTCAATTTAGCAAACTTGTTTCTCTAAACAATTTTAAACCTACCTAACTTTATTAGCTCATAACACACTTGCAACCAGGCAACTCATGCACATATTGTGTACATAATAATTATTATTATTAAGCTTTACCATAATAATAATAATAATAATAATAATAATAATAATAATGAGTTATAAAGGGGGCTCAATAAGAATAGTGGAACTAGGAAAAATTATGAATGGATCACTATAGACACATACGTAAATCTATAATGATTTACCTAAATGAAATAAATATACTCTATAACGACTTTTAGACTAAAACAACTTTATTTATATATTAAAAAATAAATTTCATATTTTTTTATTGTTTTATGACTATGTATTATAATTTATGAGAAAATCAATTAAATTAAAATTAATAATTATTTAATTCATTTTTTTATAAATAATATTTAAAATTATTTGGAAAACATAAAATGGTACTTAAAAAATAAAATTAAGGCAACATAACTTTTCATTATCTAGTGAAAGTTAACTATGGTCATTTTAATATATTTACCATGGTCACCTTATGAATTTTATTACACTTAACATTTTTAGTGGGGTAAATAGTTACGCCTCTACTCAATAATCTAAAATCACATTGTGACAATATAATAGAGGATAGCCAACTCTCACCAAATTAGTGATAACTTCATGTAGCTTGAAAAACTCGAATATGAGACCTTCAACTTCTCATCTTTTTTATACATAGGATGAGAAAAATAATTAGACCACACCTTATTGGCATATGAAGTCTATTATTATTGATGCAATGAAGTGATAAGGCTATAATAAAATTAAGGAATGATAAGGTTTCCTACTCTCACAATAACTTCTTCTTAAGTAGATTTAAAAGTGATAATAAGATTTCCTACACTCACAATACTATCTAATCAAGTAGAATTAGTTGAAATAGATTCAAGAGATACAAATTAAAACTAGGATTGTAGTTTGTTAATTTAAAATTTATGTATGTATTCGGTTGTCTCATGCATGTATTTGATTACTTTGAGATTCTATTTAGCTTTAGGTATATATGTAACTTATTTTACGATATCTTCTATAATCAATGTTAAAATATAAATCTAAAGAACAAAATTTGGGCACTCAACAGTCCTTTGAAAGTATGATCAAATGTCCAAGGGTGAAGGACTTCATCTTAGCAACTCTTTGATTTCTAAAACCTCTTTTATAGATCGTTAGTCGTCTAATAAGTACAACATTCAGTAGAGGTAATTTTTATTACTAAATGTAGACTAGATTCTTCAATGAGTTTCATGATACACATTGTTCAGATATCTAAATTCACTTTGACTCCTACTTCAAAAGAGATATCTCCACTTTTTTGAACTCTCAAATTTCAATCAGACTTCTGATGTTCTCTCATCTATTCATGGGTATAGATGGACCTCTCACATACTTTAGACCGGTTGCTATGACACCATTTTTCACAACTTTCAAGTTTTACTTAGGTGCTTAAAAACCCTTATAGAATATAATTTCAAAAATACAAAGGTGGAGTGAAAGTTTATTATAATATGCATCACTCTTTAGATACACAAGAAATTTTAAGAAAAGAATTATAATAATGGATTATATGGCATATTAAAAGTAGAACAATTGAAAAATGTCACTTTTTCAATGTCCATTAATCCCTTGCTCTTGCCATTGTCCTTAAGGTATTCTAAATACCTTTAACAACATACTTCTAATTTCCCAAGCAATGAAAACTCTTTCCTTTGCTATGTGAGAAGCTTCCTATGTGGATTTCTTTTATACATACATATCTTATAAGTTAGGATAAATTATAGGTTTCCAACCAATCCATATAGTTTGGCCCCATGAATTTTAATCATTAGTTATACTCATTTAGTGGATAGGATTTGTTCATGTTATCAGACTAATAACAAAAAATAATAAGATTGTTTTATTTTATGTGAAACGTAAATCTACTATTTTATTTAGTCTTTAATCAAAATAGTACTTCAACTAACTTGGCGAATCCTACAATTCCAAGTAGGAAATGAAGATTCCATTGGGGTGAATCTCTAGTGGGTCGATTGAAATCTTGCAAGTGAACAACACTTGTTCATCAATTCCCTCACGATACATATTGTCGATATTGGGATTGATTCTTGTAAGTGAACAACTCTTATTCATCACATCTCATGTGAGATTCAATCTATTGGCTCCTAATACTTCCAACCTTAGGTACATATTGCCGTTATTCGCCTTTCACATTAGTTAAGTTAAACTCATTAGACTAATGAGTATGATGATTTGAACATTGTATGGCTTAGGTGCACATTACCATTATTGACACACAATGTATCTCATACTTATAACATCTCATGCTATATAATGAATTTAAAGAAACAAGTTCGAAAACATGTTCCAATTTTCATTGCTCTAATAGAGAGCCATAACTTAATATTTAACGTTGGAAGATTTTTGGGCCTTATTAATTTGAGGTCTCACTTTTCACATTATCCATTTTATATGCATCACATGCAACATACATATATCTCATATACATATCTATAAAATGGATAATAATACACATAGGCATGATCATGGACTTAAGGCCTCAATTCCCAGCTATAAGGAATGAGTAAAGGCTTTAGGTTATCAAATTGTAAGAATTCTAAGATTACTCTAATCT
>CAOJBK013388217.1:0-24216 GCA_948294925.1 Codiaeum variegatum
AACATTAGCTCAATTAAGATCATTAAGTTATCACCTCTTAATCAAAACTTATTTTGCTTGAATTCAAACTAATCGACCAATTTATAATAAAAAATATCAACATGAAGCGCAACGCACACACTCACACACATCATATACACATTGTCCCCAATGTGTTAAAAAGAAAAATAAAACCAACAGGAAAAAAGAAAAACTTGCCCAACCAAAAA
The DNA here is from genome assembly GCA_948294925.1 of Codiaeum variegatum. NCBI lineage: Eukaryota > Viridiplantae > Streptophyta > Magnoliopsida > Malpighiales > Euphorbiaceae > Codiaeum > Codiaeum variegatum. The sequence goes on from CAOJBK013388217.1 coordinate 210, forward strand.
GAACAAGGTCGATTTCACCAGAACAAGGCTCTAAGAATGAGCCATGCATCCTTCTTTGTTTAAGTGCAACACAAAGCAAATCTCACAAAGGATTAAAGGTTATACAACCATCCACAATATCCAAAATAAAAACATAAAATATAAAATCAGTTCAAAATACCAAATAAAAAGAAAAATAAAAACCAATGTTCTAGAGATAAGGAAAATGAATCAATCCTTGTCAGAGGATATCTCTTCCACGTTGCCATCGTCTGAATCGGTGGACATGTCATCTTCCTTAGACTTAGTATTCGAGTAAATCTTATATCGCCTAGTAGATCTAGGTGGTGGTCACTTCAGCTCATAATCTCTAGTAGCCCACTTTGTTATCTGCTCATTGGTAAGCCATTCCATATAATCTTGATTGCATCATAAGAGGTGGAACATCTGCTCTTGTTCTTGATGCCCGTGATAGCCTTGGCTTTCAATTCTGCACACTAAATACTCGAAAGGCCTCAACTTCCTCTCATCATCACCTTGATCTTTATATATACCTCCAGGTAAGCTCCTTTAATCAATGTAATTATATGATATCCACTTAAGAAATACGGCAGATTCAATGGTGGAATAGAACTCAAACTAGGCCCAGTAGCTTGAGAAGATGAAGCACCAGAAGAAGGAGGCATAAAAATAGGTGGTGGTGGTGCAATTTACTATCTCAGATCATAATGGGAAGCATGGGGCAGTGGAGGAATTGGCCTAGCATAATTGCTATCAAATTGTCAAACCTTCTCCAAATCCATGAATAAAGGCATTCCATTAATCTCGAAGCCATCCATTTGACCTAACTCACCTAATTGATTCACCAATTGAGTCACATAAGAACCTCCTACCAATGAATCCAATTTTTTATTTGCTTGATTCATTAAAAATTTTCAATAGAAAGTACACCACATTTAGCCTCTCTCTCTCTCTCTCTCTCTCTCTCTCTCAAGTTCCCTAGAATCAACTAATAGTCAAACTGCACATGGCATGTACTATCATGTCGGGCGATGATCGTATGAGACAAAAACTTATGCATCACACTCATATATAAATCCTTATAACTCATCACTTTCTCCATTAATTGTTATGTACTTCCACCAATCATCAATCTGTGCATTCTTTGCCCCATCTGTGAGAGAATCCTTATAGACCGAAGAATTGATTTCTTCCTATGTATACAACCCAAACCTTCTTCCGAACTTAGCAACAGACACCCTAAACTCCTTACCATTAATATAAAACTCAACCAGTTTATCCATAGCATACATGTTCCCTTCATACTTCAAAGTACAATAAAACTATAAGGCAAACTTATTATAGGTAGTCTTATTAATCATAAACAAATTTCTTTACCGTGATAGCTTAGTAAATTGCCTTAATTCAGCATAGAGTGGGATGCTCTCTAGACTAACCCAATCAACTAACCAATGTGGTAAAAATGGGTTATTTTCTAGATCAATGAATCTCTTCTGAGCCTCCCTCTCATGGAATCTTAGATTAGGGTGCCCCGCGATGAATGCCCCATTGATTGGTACAGGTGATAAGAGTGCTAGTGGATTTTTCAAACTAAAGAAACATTCTCTCTTCTTTCCTTGACTCTTAGCCATTGCTTTTCCTTTTCTATCTCCTGCCATCTACAAAATAGAACAAACAATACAATGCAAAAATATATTCAACAAGGTTAATTTATAAACCAAAGTCCAACAATTAAAGCACATACTTGAAATTCAACCAAAAATCAAGTGTTAATGCTTAATTTTGATCATAGAATACTAAAAATATAGTTTAAGCACCAATTCAATGATCAAAATAATCAAAAACTACACAAAATCTCACTCAGGCATTTCATCGAACATTTGGTATGCGATATATTTGGACAACAATTTAGAAAAAATCATACACTATGCATACCCCTAAACAATCAAACAACTCAAATTATATCAATTCATCAACCCAATTTTCAATTTCAACCCAAATTAGAAACCCCAGGCACGCCATATAAAGAATTAGGGTTTATAGTTTTTATACAATTTAATCATTAATTAACCCTAAATTCTAATTATAGTTTGGGTGAATAGAGATTTGTTTGCTCAATTCTAAACAATAATTAAACATACAAATCTCTAAACCTAAATCATGCCTTCAAAATTAAAGAAATTGAAAATAAAAAACAATAATAAACTTACATGATTGCCTTTAAAAAGTATGAGAAATATATGAATATGTGTTTATTTGAGGAATAAACATCCACAAGCAAAAGATTTTAAAATAAAAGAAAGTGTTTTGTGCATGTGCTTTTATGCTTGGGGTTTATAAGAAATCCTTAAACAAGTCGGTAATTGAGTACGCATGCGCGCACGCGTGTGTGTGTGTGTGTTACTCAAGTTTTAAGTTTAAAATCCCCTGTAATCACGTGATTAGGCAAGCGCATAGGGTAATTTAATTACACACAAGATTCGATGAACAAGAGTTGTTCATTTATAAAATTTCAATCAACCCACTAAAGATTTACCCCAATGGAATCTCCGTTTCCTATTTGGAAGTGTAAAATTCATCAAATTAATGGGAGTACCATTTTGATTAAAGACTAAATCAATGTAGTGATTACATTCATATATATTTAGTACTAATTACAATCTTGTTTTTTGTTGGAGTAAATTATGATAATATGAGTTCAACCTGCCCAATTGCTAGCATTTTACATGAAAATAAGCTTATTGAAAATAATTATGTAGATTGGTTGCAAAACCTTAAACTTGTCCTCTCTTATGAGAAAGTGGTGTATGTGATTAACAAACTGTTGCCTAGTCCTTTGCCTCCTCAGGCTTCAGACGAGGAATGGGTCATTTAGAAAAAGTGGAATGACGATCACTTGTCAACAAGGTGTATAGTGCTCACTTCCATGTCCAAGGAGTTGCATAAGCAACATGAGCACATGGCTGAGGTCTTGGACATACTTACTCACCTTATAGAACTTTATAGTGAGACAAGTAGGTCCATTAGAAATGAGATATCTAGGAAATTGTTCCAGGCCAAGATGCATGAGGCAGAGAAAGTAAGATTGCATGTCTATCAAATGATTCGTTACATAGAGTCATTAGAGAATTTAAATTTTTATATGGATATGGGTCTTCAAATTGATTTAATCCTTCAATCACTCCCACAAAGATTCAATAATTTCATAATGAACTTTCATATGAATAAATTTGAATGCACACTTACTGAGTTATTCCTAAGTTGTGTAAATGCTGAAAAGGACATGGGTGGTCCTAAAGGGAAAGGTGCCATGCTTGTCGCTTCTTCTTCACATAGTGGGACTAAGAAGAAGAAGAGGAACAAGAACAAGGCTACTACTCTTAAGGCCACATGATGCATTACCAAAGACAAGCTCACAGAAGAAGCTTCGAAAAGCATTAGAAAGTGTTTCCATTGCGATGAGGTTGGGCATTGGAAAAGAAATTGTCCTAAGTTCTTGGAGAGTCTTATGAAGCATCTTTTAATTTTTCTAATTCTAATTCTAGTTCTAATGTACCTTATAGTTCATCACTTGCTTGGATACTTGATAGTGTTATCAGTTCTCACATTTGTACTTCTATGCAGGCGTTGTCAAGAAAGAGAAGCTTGGATAAGCATAAAGTGGTCTTGAAGATTGGCAATGGTGCAAGTGTTGTAGCCAAGGAAATAGGGACTACTTCTGTTGATCTTAGAGATCATATTTGTTATTGAAAGACACCTTGTATATACCTAATGCTTTTATGAACATTATTTTTGTTAATTACATAACTAAAATTGGTTATGTACTTTTATTTAGAGATAATTTTTGTGAAATCTATTTTGAAAATAGAATTGTCAGCATTGGGTAAGTTTTAGATTGTCTTTATTATCTTGATAATGGTAATAACAACACTTATCTTAGTACAACTCAATTTAATGCCATGATTAAATCCAACTCTAATTCAAAATTAATTTGGCATCTTAGACTTGGACATATTTTCGAGAAGAGAATTCTAAAGTTGGAGAAAATGGGATCCTAGACCATATGGGAAGTGAGCCAACTCCAATTTGTGAATCTTGTATTCAAGGAAAGATGACTAGGTCTAGCTTTGTGGGACAAAGAGAAAGAGCCAATGAAATTTTGAATATCATACATAGTGATGCATATGGACCATTTCCATAAATGGCTAGAGGAGGATATTTATACTTCATTACATTCACTGATGACTTTTCAAGGTAAGGGTATGTGTATTTAATGAAGCATAAACCTGAATCTTTTGAAAAATTCAAAGAATTCATACAAGAGGTTAAAAAACAAACTGCAAAGAGTATCAAGACTCTTTGATCAGATCAAAGAGGCGAGTACTTAAGTACGGAGTTTGAAAACTTTTTAAAGGAACATGGCATTATATCACAGTTGACTCCTCCCGGTACGCCACAATTGAATGGTGTTTCCAAATGGAGGAATCATACCCTATTAGATATGGTGCGAAATATGATGAACTATACCAATCTCCTTGTCTCCTTTTTGGGATATGCACTCAAAATAGCTTCTTACATCCTTAATAGAGTCCCTTCCAAATCTATTCCGACTACTCTATATGAGATATGGTATGGTAAAAAGACAAGTATTAAGCACCTTAAGATTTGGGGGTGTCTAGCACACATCAAAAGGCTGAGAACAGATAAATTGGAAGAGAGGGCTATTAAAGGAAGATTTTTTGGATATCCTAAAAGCGGTTTAGAATATTGTTTTTATCTCCCTACCGAGCAAACAGTTATTGTTAGTCGGGATGTCATGTTTCTTAAGAAAAAGTTTCTTCAATAAGGTGGAAAAGGAAGGGTGATAATCTTGGATGAAGTTCCATCCAAAGAAATCCAACAAACTGATCAAGTGGAAATTAATCAACCCAATGAGGTTAATCCGATCAATAATGTATCCACACAAGTTCCTCGAAGGTCTAGTAGAGTGTCTCTTCCTCCAGAGAGATATGGACTTCTTCATAGTAATGTGCAAGAGTTGTGCATTAATGGGGAAGTTGATCAAGTTATTGATCCTACTACATATGATGAGACTATATCAGTTATAGACTCTTCTAAATAGATAGAGGCTATAAAAACTGATATGGATTCCATGTATGCGAACCAAGTATGGGATCTTGTTGATCCACCTAAGGGTGTAATACCCAGTGGGAATAAATGGATTTTCAAGAGAAAGATTGGCACAGATGGAAGTGTGGAAATGTTTGAAGCTAGGCTTGTAGCGAAAGGGTTTCGCTAAAGAGAAGGGGTTGACTATAAGGAAACCTTTTCTCTAGTAGTCATGCTTAAATCTATTCGAATTTTATTAGTGATAGCAGCACACTATGATTATGAGGTTTGGTAAATGGATGCCAAAACTGCCTTTCTTAATGGAAACATAAAGGAAGACATTTTCATTAAACAACGTAAGGGTTTTGAATCCAAAGATAGTTCCAAAGTGTGTAAGTTTAAGATATCCATTTATGGTCTTAAGCCAGTTTTAAGGAGTTGGAATCATCATTTTGATGAGGCAATTAAAGAGTTTAATTTCATAAAAAATAAAGATGACCCTTATGTGTACAAGAAGGTTAGTGAGAGCACACTTACGTTTCTTGTACTTTATGTGGATGACATTTTATTGATTGGAAATTATGTAAGAATGCTATCTAGTGTAAAACTATGGTTATTCTCGAATTTCTCCATGAAGGAATTAAGAGAATCCACTTATGTTCTTGGTATTCATATCTATAGAGATAGATCGGAGAGAACACTAGGGCTTTCCAAAATTCAGTAGTTGGAAAGGGTGTTGAAGAAATTCAACATACTAGATTCTAAGAAGGGATTGTTATCAGTACGGTATGGTATCCACCTTTCTAAGATGATGTCCCCACAGACACCTGAAGAAAGGGAAAACATGTCCAATGTTCCATATGCTTCAACAATCAGAAGCTTTATGTATGCAATGTTGTGTACTAGGCCGGATATTGCTTATGATGTTAGTGTGACTAGCAGGTTTTAGTCCAATCTTGGTTTGGATCAATGGATAGTGATCAAAGCTATCCTTAAGTACTTAAGATTGACTAAGGATTTAGTTTTGACTTATGGAGAAGGAGATTTGAGGATTTATGGTTTTACAGACTCTGACTTTCAGTCAGACGTTGATGGTAGAAAGTTTATCTCGTTCTTTATCTTCACTTATAATGGAGGAGCAGTTTGGTAGAAGAGTTCCAATAAAACAACCACTACAGACTCCACTATAGAAGCCGAGTACATTGCTACATCAGATGCTGTAAAGAAAGCTGTTTGGATTCAGAAGTTTATAACAGAACTGGATGTGGTTCCTTCCATTCAGTTGGTGGTTCCTCTCTACTGTGACAACAATGGAGCCATTGCTCAGGCAAAGGAACCCAGGTCTCACCAGAAATCCAAACATATAGAAAGGCGCTCTCATATTATTAAAGATCATTAGGAGAGGCGACATAGCCATGCAGAAAATAGTGTCAGCTGAGAATACAATAGATCCATTGACTAAAGCTATGAGTCAGTAACAATTAGATTTTCTTCTTGAAAGGATGGGTCTTAGATATTGTGTAGATTGGCTCTAGACTAGCTCTAGTGTAAGTGGGAGATTGTTTAGGTTGTATGCCCTAGAACCTGTATTTTATGTATATATTTGTAATCTTAATCCATCATTGGCTAATGATATATATGTTTTCATTTAATGATTGTTTTCATTTTAGTGTATTACGTATATATGTTCCATAAGTTCTATGTAAGAGAATCTATTATCAAAGAGTTTGGGAATATGGAGACAGATTCTTTTTGTCATGGACTTTAAAGTAAGTTCATGGTCATAGGATTTTTTATAGGAACGTCATTAATCCGGAGAGACTGTCACTTTTGTTGTCATCCATGACAAGTATGAGATACTTGTTGGTATAGAGGTAGTGAGTCTAACACTACAGACATGTGATGTCGTGACAACATATGGACACTCATGAGATGAGTAAGTTAAATAGTAACATTAGATAATAGACACATGAGTTTTATCCACTAGTCAATGTCTGATCATCTAGATTGTAATTGTGCATATAATCTTTAGACTTGAGGTGACATGTTATCTAACATATTGGTGGCTATGGTTTGTTACTGCTTACATACCAATGCTAATCATGTATTGATATATGGCATGTGATGACCATAATTAGTGGTATGTTGAGATAAGGGATCTCCAAGAAATAATTCATTAACTTGGGTAAACAATGAAGGAATCTTATGACTTCTGGTTGTTCTCAATTCACAAATCCTTGGCCAAAGTAGTAAAGATTTACTAGAAAGAGTTTCTAGTAGGAATCATTTTATCAAGAATTAGAACCGGATAGAAGTCATATGATCTAGCATGTAGGGTTTGACTTTTCTATGAACCTAGCTAAGATCGGGAATCCGTAATGAAAGGATTTGAGTGCATGGTAATTATAATCAAAAGGCCTATGAAATGTCAAAGATATAATCACTGACATTCATTTCTAATTAGGTAATCATGACATATTATGATAGACGTCACTCATGACTTATGGGACTGAGTATGAATTTTGGATTACATACTTGGTGTGAAGAAAAGAGTTTTCTTTATCCCATTGCTAATTAGAACATGAACCTATTAAGTTACACACCATAAAGAATTTCCCATGATTTGGAATTAATCATAGTAGTAATTGATTAAAGAGTTCAATTACTTATTAACAATGATTGAATTAGACTTCTAATTAAATTTACAAAGATGTTAGCATGCTTGAAGTCTAATTAAAAAGGGTTTAATTCAATTAAGTCTTAGTTTGTATGAGATATAAATGGGTATGACTAATTGAATGGTTTTGGACTAAATAAAATAATTAGGCTTAGTCATTAGATGATTAACCTAATCCACATTAGATGTGGTTAGTGAGGGATTAAAGATGTTTCCTACTAATGATGCCTTAAGTTTGTTTGACCTATTCACTAATCCTTTAGTCAAATGGACAAACAAACACATTCCTTATTTCCTCCTTAAATTAAGGAAAAGGGAATAAAGATCATTGGTATAAGAGAAAAGCTATTCATCTTTTTCAAAATAAGATTTGAGCTCTATAACTATTCATCTTCTTCTCTAAAGAACTAGAGAGAGAAAGTTCAAATCAAACACACCATTTTAGTGATAGGGGGTTTATTTTTTAAGAAGAGTTCTTCAACTATAAACTATACTTCTAAAACCTTGAGAATGAAAATGTGTGTGAAATCAAAGTCCAAACAAATCTCCAAGGGTTTCCATTTCTCAACTAAGAAGCAAGAACCAAGAATTTGGGCAACCAAGAGAGGGTTCAAGCTTCTTCAAGAAGAAAAGGAGACATAAGCCATTGGGATAGCTTCAGTGTGAGTCAAGCTAGAGGCTTCGAACTTGAGGAGCTAAATGAAGTAGGGAGTTGATGTATTTGATACTTTCTAGCCCTTCTTTGTTGATATTTTGTTTTGCACAATAATTTGTAAATTATCCTTGATGTGAATTTAGGTCCAAACATAGGTTTAGTAGTTTGTTAAAGAGTTTAATGAATAACTAAATCAAACCATGCTAAAAGAGTTTTGGCATGGTAAATGTTTTACAAAAGTTTTGAAAATAAAAAATCGATTTACATTGGATTTTCGTATAAATCTTTTGCTTCTGCTACTGACTCGATTTTCATCCTTTAGCCTCTAGCCTCTTCTCCATTACCTAACTCAATATCAATAATAAAACTTCCATGATCTTTAGCTTTTAGAGATAGCTTATGTTGAAGAACAACACTTGCCACCTCTGATACAACAATCTTTTCCTCTAATCCCATCTTACATTTTTTTAAAGTTAAGTTCTTTGAAAATTTTAGCATAAACTGGAATTTTCTGAATCACATCGAGTAAAGGAAGATTAATACTTACCTTGGACAACATTTTGAAAAGGCCCTTGAATTTTTTATTATTCTTACCTCCCTTGAGCCTTTCGAGAAATGGAATAGGTCATCGGTAAGGATTAACTGCCTTTTAAAGCTTGGAAAGAGTTGGGTTCTCCTTCACCTCCTCTTTTTCCTTGAGCACCTCTGTATGCTCCTTTTCATGCTCTTCTTCATCATTTGCACCGTAAAGGTTAGTATTAATATTATTATCAATAACCTTACCACTCCTAAGGATCGTAATGGCCTTAGCTTACTCTAGTTGACTTGGAAGCTTTCCTTATTGCTTATTGTGCATTGAGTTGCAATTTGAACCACTTGGGTCTTAACTTTTCTCACCAAAGACTTCAAAGAATCAAATTGTCTATTATTGGTCTCTTGAGTTTGGGTACTAACTTATATGAACTTATTGAGATTCTCCTCCAAACTCAAAATCATTGGTTGTTGTTGGGAACCAGGGTTGCCCCCTTGGTATGGTTTCCTTTGCATAACTTGAGGCACTTGAGCATTGTTATTATTCCTCCACCCAAAGTTAGGGTGGTTTCTCCAATCAGGGTTACAAGTATTAGAATAAGGATTAATTTGTACCCTTGGTTGGTATCCATCTAAAGCTTGAGCTTCTTCTAGCTCACTTGATACAGGATCAAATCTGGAAAAACAAACATTAACACCATGTGTAAAAATTCCACATACCCTACACACCTCTTGAGTAGAACTGGTATGCTTCCTTACCTATTAAGAATTTCTGCTTGGCGAGTCAATTTAGCTATTTACATTACCATATCTTTACCATGTGATACCTCATATGCAACGGCTCGCCTACCCCTCACACTTTTTTGCTGGGAATTTGTTTCAAGCATTTCAAACAAAGCAATAGTCTCATCAGGGGTAACCTCACTCATAGAACCTCCAGTTGCATTATCCACAATCCCTTGATTTTGATATGTTAGTCCATCATAGAAAAATTGATTTGGCAATTGCAAAGGGTAGTGGTGACGTGGGCAGTGAATTTGTAGCATCTTAAAGCATTCCCATGCCTCGTGCAAAGGTTATCCTTCCATCAGAGAGAATGTAGCAATCTCAGTCCTCAATTTAGCAGTCTTTTGATGGGAATAAAATTTTCACATGAATTATGTATAAACTTCCTCCCATGTAGTTAAATAATCCTAAGGCAATGTCATCAGCCATGTTTTTACAGCATCCTTTAAGGTGTAAGGGGAACACCTCATCCTCAATTGATCCTCAGTCAGACCTTGCAAAGGAATGGTTCGAATAATTGAGTAGAAATCCCGAATGAAGTTAAAAGGATCCTCATTTTCCACTCCATAAAATGATGGCAACATATTATAATGAATAGATTTGAGCTCATAATTTCTAAATCCTTGTCCAAACAGATGCAAGATCCATACCAATGACCGGCTTAGCAAACTCTTTCATGAGTCACCTTTCATCACCCATGATTCCTGATGGATCAACTCGATTCCCGTTACCTTGGTTTTGCAGATCTACAACCTCCTTCCTATTATCCTTAGGAGGATCTTAAATAACTGGTGGGTCCTCGTGTTGTCTTGGCCTAAGTTCCATGCTCTAATCATGTGCACGTTATCGATAAAAGAAAGAAGATCTTGATCTTCTTTCATTCATAAAATTGGGAAAAAATAAAAGAAAACTAAAAACAGCAAACTAAAAATTAAATATATGAACAAAGAAACAAAGTAATAACACCTCGCTAGATTGATCCCCGGCAACGGCGCCAAAAAACTTGTCCACCTCAAAATATACTAACAAATAGCGATCGCAAGTATACGGGCTATCATAGCACAGAATGAGAACCCAATGTCGTATCTCCCAAGGATCTCTATTCATCTTTATTAATTTATTTCTTAAGTGCAAATAAAAGTAAAAGAAGTTTTGATTTTAGTTTAAAGAAAAGTAAATTAAACTGGTAATTAAAAGCAAACAATGAAAGTATGAAATATGTAATGGTATGAACGAGTCGAGAGATCTTGACAATTTATAGTCCATCGTCTATGAATCTAAGCAATTAGGTCAATGAATTATGTTTAACTATCCAGTTATTAATGCAATCATTCGATTAGAACTTATTCTACTAGCTATCACATTCGTAGAAGTAATCTAAAGAAAACATGCATCAATCAAACGACTTAAGATTAAAACATAAATTCCTAATTCGTTATAGAATCTCAATTAAATAGTTTTGAGTATATATTTCCACGCTAGCTCCATCACCCAAACCCTAAATTAAACTAATTCATGACTAAGATGGTTTATTAACTTTAATCTAATTAAATTAAGCAAAAGTTAAACTAAATCAAAAAATCCAATTACTATTATTCATATCAAGAATACTTCATGCTCAATCTCTATACAGTAAAGAATTTAGCTTATGATTGGTTTTAATCTCAGCAAATTAACAATAACACAAGAATTACCCAAAAGAATTAAAGTTAAAAAGAGTATAAAATTAAAAACCTCAAGCAAGGCGCAGAAAATCCCAATCTCCTTGAAGAATTTTCAGCTCAACTCTTGATTACAAGCTAAATTGATGAAAAACTAGTAAAACAATGAAAACAATTATGAAATCCTCACATCAATTCAAGCTAAACCTCTCTAAAGCTAACTTTTCTATTAAGAAAGCTGATTAGATTCGAGTTAGGAAGAAACTTGAGTTATATTGAATGACTAAAGTAATAAGATAACCTAAAATTTTCATAGCTTTCCCTTTTATACGTGAGTTTCGAGCTTCTACACGGCCCAGGATAAGCGCTCGCATGGCCAGTGCTAAAGGCTTCCACCCCGTGCACTTTAGTCATATTGGCTCAGTAAGTGGCATGGCTTAAATCAAATCAGCATGGCCTTAATTTGGTTCGCATGACCCCGTGCTGTGACTCTCCTCTCATGATTCCCAGCTCAGTAAGATGCACGATTTAAATTTAATTAGCACAGCCTAAATGTGTTTTGGCTTGGCATGTACCTAAGAAAAAAGCCTTGAAACCTCTAAAAATTGCTCCTTTCAAGTTTGTTAACTCAGGAACTCCGTCTTTTGATCCAATTACTCTATTTTTGCACAAATTCCTGATTTTCTCTAAAGACACTTAACAACCACATTAAATGTAATTGTTGGATAAAAATAAACTTAAATGCTAAGGAAAGATATGCATAAATCTGCACAAAACACCATATCGCCTTCCCACCTGGAGGAGGAGGTATTAGTCAAAACTTGACAAGAATGTCGTTATCTCTTTGGATATTGGCAATATGATCCTAATGTACTTTTCTCATGATTAATCAAACATCTAACTTTAATTTGGGTCTCCTTTATTCTTTTCTAGTAAAAATTGAAGATCCTTCAGTCTCACCTTCTTCCTTTGAGTCATTTGGATGGATCACCTAACTCAACCATCTCCACATATGCAAGATCGCTCATCCCATCATTCCCTTATGGCTCATCTGCTCTCTTTATTACCACTCCATCACCCAATTTCACCAGTCGATCAACAACTTAGATTAAAAGCCCACTTGATACAATGGTTTGACCACTTAGAACTGTTGACAAGAGACCGCTCATTAGAACAATCGAAAAAATTAGAGAAGGGTCGACCCGCAGACATCAACAATAATAATGTTGTCTCAAAGGATGTAATTAGATTGATCCCTTTGACATTTCTCTTCCTCTTGTTCTTGAAGTGTTCAAGCCACACATTTTGCATAGGTTTAGGCGTACGTCTGTCTACGCTGGCTAAATACTCCACGAAAGCTCTCTTCCCTTTTCTCATAGGACAAAGGACATAAAGACAAAGGGGTGAGCTCGGGGGAAGAGCCAGAGGCTGATAAAATGGAGTCACTATATTTATAAAGCATATCATTTTGGGATTGTGAAGCAAAAAACTCATTACTAAGAAAGTTTTAAATTTAAAGTCCAACCCAGAAAAATAGAAAACGAGCATTGGAAATAGAAGAAGAATAAAAAAAAACCACAAAAAAGATAAATATAAATAGAAATCGTATTAAATCAAAAAAAAGTAAAAATATACCTGAGGTGTTGGATGAATCACTTGAAGATCTTGATCAAACTTAAAGAACTGCCAAAGAACACCAAAGGAGATACTAGATATAAGACTTTTGAGATAGAATTTTGCAAAATGAAAGTTCTACAAATAAAGCAAAACACCTCTTTTATAGACCTTAGGAAGTTAAAGGGTTACCTTGGACTTTGTGAGATCGCGACACGTGTCATCTACAAAGGAAGAGGGCAAAATTTTCTGCTAAAAAATAAAGGATGGGTTTTGAATCGTTTTTCCATGAAAACGAGTTAGAACGAGTCCCGTTCTTTGATCATGTATCAGTTGGGGTACAAGTGATGGTAGGCAACTAGGACATGTCATCCTAAATGACTAAGATTCGTCTAAAGTAGGTCTACCTTCCCCAAGTTAAAGGCATAAACGAAGACACTAAATTGGGCTATCCACATTAAAGTCTGACCCACAAAAATAACTATACCTTAAAGTCTCAAGACACATCAAAGGCGATCCTATAAGAGTAGCTCAACCTTAAAGTCCCAAGCCGCATCAAAGATGGACACATAAGAGTAGCTCTACCATAAAGTCACAAACCACATCAAAGATGGGCACATAAGAGTAATTCTACCATAAAGTCACAAACCACATCAAAGATAGATGCATAAGAGAAGCTTTATCTTAAAGTCCCAAACCACATTGGAATCTGACGTACAGGAACAGCTCTAGTGTAAAACCCAGTCCATATTATGACTTTTGAATTAACTACATACTTCCTGGAATATTTTTCACCACGATCTTCATATCCCAAATATGAAGGGATGATTAATAGCGCCAACCGACAATCCAAAAACTACAAGAGAAGAAACCTCTATGGTACATTCATAAATACCCAGAGTTATCTAGAGTAAAAGGTTAATGACTTTGATTATATTCAATTATATTTACTTATTTTATTTTTAAAAGATATCTCCTAACTTAATATCGGAGTGGATTTTCATGCCACCCATCTGTATCCCTCCGACTACATTTGGCAGGTATATTTTTTTGACGTGTTGGTGTAGAAACATCAGTTTTTTAAATAAGAATTTTTTACTACAACTGTAATGAATTCCCCCTTTTCATCTATACTAGGGGTGAGCATTCGAGCTGTTAACGAACCAAACCAAACCAAATAAATTAAAAACTGAAATTTTAATATTTTAACAAATCGAACCAAAATTTTTTCAGTTCGGTTCAATTCGATTTTAAACTGAAATATTTTTATATCAATTTTTTATATAATTATGTAATATCTTAATAAAATTATAGATTTTGTATTCAAATATTATTGTTTATAGAATTATTAAGATATTAAATAAAAATATAATATAAATATTATTAATTTATACTAATAATTTTTAAAAAATTATAAATAATATTAATTTTTTTTATATAATAACATAATTTTAGTTTGGTTCGGTTTGAAATTAAAAATTTTTTTCAAATTGAACCAAAATAATTTTGATTTTTAAAAATTAAAATTGAATAAATTGAATCAAATTAATAATTTCAATTCGATTTTTTTATTTAGTTTTGGTTTTGGTCACCGCCAATATGTACCATTTAGAAAAGAAGCCATTTCATCCAGTTCACGGTTGAAAGTGATTGCATAGTAATTCCGACATGCATGTGAGAGCACTAAACTCTTGGCAGTTGATAGAGTAAAGCAAAGATTTAAATGTGACATTAATTCCATTCAATAAAATGTTGAAACTAGAAAAAAAAATAATAAAAATAGCCGTTCAATAATTAAGTAAATACACAATACACTAAGTCAATGAATAATCAAGTTTCCCCATTCTTTTTTTTAAGAAATTTCAATTTGTACTTTTATTAATTACCTCATACTACATAATTTAAATCGCACACCCAAACTACTAAACCACACACATTATTTATTTCTTTTTCCAAAAAATATTCCTTAAATTTAACTGAGTTACTGTGCCCGTCCAGTCCACTCTGTAGTGGCATTTTCGCAATAAAGAGAGATACACATGTCAAAATGTAAAAACTCGTAACAACGTTTCTTTCAACTTTCTTTATCTTCTTCTTTCTTCCTCTACTATTTTTTTTCTTTTTCTGTATTTTGCTTTCACTTTGTATCCGTTAAAACGCACTTTAGTTTTTTTTTTTCTCTTCTCAACAACTCAAAAACTCTTAAAATTTTCCCTCTACATTCTCGTCAACCAAACACTCACATTTTACTGTCAAATTCGCCGGAAACAAACCGATGTCGGTCTCCGGCGCCGATGCCTCCACCAACAACTCTCTACCTCATAACCTCTCCTCAAAAACATCATTTCTCAATTTAAAACTCTACGTTTTAATCGCAATTATTTCTATATGTGTACTTTTAGTTTTCATAGTAATTTTTCTCTGTATCCGCTTGAATCGCACCTCGCGGAAACGGAACAGAATGCTTTTGAACAAAAGCTCCGGTCTGGTTCCTTTAGTATCCAAAGAAATAGTAGAAATCAAACGTTTAGATCACAAGGAAATTGAGACTGTTGTCGATGTGGAGATCGGAGAAGGCAAAAAGCAGCAGAAACAGAAAGCGAGTGGAGAGAGTAATGACGGCTCTTGTAGCGCCGGTAGTGAAGCGTCGTCGGTGGAGGCCCAGCAAAATATAGGGTGGGGCCGCTGGTATAGCTTGAAAGAGCTGGAGATTGCGACACGTGGATTTTCAGAGGAAAATGTGATCGGTGAAGGTGGTTATGGAATTGTATATAGAGGAGAATTAGAGGATGGTTCTGTAGTGGCCGTGAAGAATCTGCTTAACAACAAGTATGTCTTTTTTTTTTTAGGATTTGGTTGTTTGTTTCTCGAGAAAATGGATTTTAATAAATTCCTGTATTTTGATTTGGCTCCTTTTTTTTGGTATACAAATTTGTTTTCTTTTTTTCCTATTTTAGTCGCAAATAGTTAACGAAGTTATGATCCGAATGGGTATTGCCTCTGTGTCGGTGGTAGATGGTGTTTACTCTATGTTGTACTTGTTCTCTTTGTTCTTTTTTTTTTTTTTTTTTTCTTTATTTCACATTACACTTTTGTGCTTTTTCAACCATGGATTTTACTATCCCAGCCTACCACTTATTTAACTTTTATCTATCAACTCTGGTGACTTTCTTACTTTGAAAACTTTATTTTTTACAAAGATACTTGAGCGTTAATCTCATTTAGTTTGTATTTATTTATTATTTTCGTATTAGAAATTTAGAATTCTTGACTTTCTTTTACTGTAGGACAAGTGACAATGGGGTTGCTAGCCCAAATGGCTGTTCAATTGCAATTATAAAGTAACTTGTAATTAAAATATTTAATGTTTCCTGGAATTGGATTTCTGGATAAAGAGTGTTCAATGTTACTTCTCCACTATATTAATACTAATTAGCAAATAACACTAATTGTATCTACCATAGTTTTCTACGCTGGAGTACCTATGTCTTGTGCAGGTGATATCATTAGGATTCAAATTCTTGAATGTCTCTACTACTATGTAAGAAAGTAAATTAAATAAAACTATTGTTACTTTTAAAGATATTTCCGAGAGTCTTCGTAAATCGCAATGGATTTATTTCACAATATCTTCATTTCATTTTGAGTATTCTGGTTCAAAAAAGTTACCACATTTTTTATTTGAGTACCTGAAATGTTGTCTAGTGCAAAGTCCATAAGCTCTGAGTTTTGTATTCACAGGGGTCAGGCAGAGAAGGAGTTCAGGGTGGAAGTTGAAGCCATTGGAAAAGTAAGGCATAAGAACTTGGTGGGTCTAATTGGGTATTGTGCAGAAGGTGCTCACAGGTATTTTCCACATGCCATTCTGTTATTAATATTATGCATTTCAATTGAGAATTCTTTTCATATTCTTGTTCATTACATTTTATTGGCTGTGTAGGATGCTGGTTTATGAATATGTTGACAACGGCAATTTGGAGCAGTGGTTGCATGGTGATGTAGGGCCTGTTAGCCCCCTAACCTGGGATATCAGAATCAAAATTGCCATTGGGACTGCAAAAGGGTGGAGTGTTCTTGTTTCCATGAACCTTATTGTTTTCTATATTTGGTTGTTAATGATGCTAATGGTATTGGTTTTTCATTGCATAATTCTTAATCTTCCAGCATTACAAAAAAAATTCTGAATATTAAATTTTCCATCCTTTTGTCTTTCATCTATCCTTTAAGTCTATCCCACTTTGTCTCTCCCATTCAAAATTTTTCTTTATTTTGACTGCCACTTGCTTCGGACTGACTTGATTGATATGTTTGTTGGCAGAGCTTAAGGAACTATGACTGTTTTTGGCTAACAATTTCATGAAACTTCCATTTGGTTTTTCTTTTCAATTTTAATCTCTTCCTGTCAATAATATTTTTTCATGAAATTTTATGGTTTGCATCTTTGCTGCAGGTTAGCATATTTACACGAGGGTTTGGAACCCAAAGTTGTGCACCGTGATGTAAAATCCAGTAACATACTTCTAGATAGAAACTGGAATGCAAAGGTCTCAGACTTTGGATTGGCCAAACTCTTGGGTTCTGAGTCGAGCTATGTCACTACACGTGTTATGGGAACCTTTGGGTTTGTACTTTTCCACATTTCTAAATCAAATTTGGCCATTTAACATTAACCTGGAATTGTAATTCATTTGTTATCTTTGCTCCAGATATGTTTCTCCTGATTATGCAAGCACAGGTATGCTTAATGAGGGGAGTGATGTGTATAGTTTTGGAGTTCTTCTTATGGAGATGATTACAGGACGGAGCCCAATTGATTACTCCAGGCCAGCTGGAGAGGTGATTATCAAGTGTTTGTTTTACTTTACTTCATTGTTGAATGCATATCAGAGAACCACCACTGTCATGACACATTGTGCTGATTTTTTCAGATGAACTTGGTTGACTGGTTTAAAGGGATGGTAGCCAGTCGTCGTGGAGAAGAGATTTTAGATCCTCTGATTGAAGTTCAGCCTTCTCCAAGAGCTTTGAAACGAGCATTACTGGTTTGTCTTCGATGCATAGATTTGGATGCCAATAAGCGACCAAAGATGGGGCAAATTGTTCATATGCTTGAAGCTGATGACTTTCCCTTTCGTTCTGTAAGTTCCACACCTTTCTTATTAATTTTGAACAATAATACTTGATATGTGGCATAGATTATCATATTGTTGCAATTATCATATTGTAGTTGCTATTTGCTCTTCAGAAAGTCATCATCACGTAGAATCATCCTTGCGAATGATCTGTTAGTGAATCCAGGATGCTAGTATCTCTGTTGCTCTACTATCTACTTTACCACCTGCAAGATAAACAATTTTACTTGTTAAATGGATGAGATTGTGGAATCCCTTATTAGTTAATTACCTCAGAATTTAGCCTTTTATTTGCTGTTCTACTTTTACTTTCTAAAGTCATCTATGTCTTTACTGAACAGCTATTAATTTTCAAACCACAAGTTGCGCAAAGTGATTACATTGGCAGTTGCACAATGATATTCCAATAATACTTTCCTGTGAAGTAACTCTAACAGGCAGTAAAGGTCTAGACTGTTTTTGGTTGGGTTGATAAAAATTTTCTCTGCTCTATAAGAAATCACACAACAAATCTCTTTGAAAAGAACTGCCCCCCACCCCTCTCTTTTTATTGCCTTCAACTATCTCAATATTTGTTTTCTTTTTGGGTGTATGTATGCTTTTTGCAGGAACTTAGATCAGCTAGAGAGAAAGATAGTCTTCCTCATGCAGCTGTATCCAACAAAGTTCCACACCCAAGGAAGCGTGCAGAGTGCAATGATCTAGAAAGATCAAGGCGAAGATGATTTTTACTAGTATCAGTAGTTACAAAGTTCAAATTATTTTATAGCACAAACTAAGTGTATTCACTGTGCATATATAGATATATCTATGTTACTATTCAGTGTACTCTGCTCCCACCTCTTGGATTGCCTACATATCGCTGATACGTTATGGCACCTGAGAGAGTAGACCCTTGTAAATATGGATATAGATCATTTGAACATGTAAAATCTCACAATTTGTTGTAATGAATATCAGAATATTTAAATGACATTGTTGGGTAATGGCTACTTAATTTTGAAGATGTTGAAAGCGAGTATATGCCAGTGAATGAAGTGTGTAGCTTAAGTGATTCTACTCCATGCTTTGATTACTTATACCAAAAGATATAGATGATTGGTTCCAACTCCAATTACAGTCAGCTGGTTTGGTCAGGCAAGAGATGGCTGGTTTTTGAAGGGACAGAGAGAAGTAAAAGCTTGAAAATTCAGTCAGATCATCTGCTTTTTGGTCATGATGGTAGCAATTGTGTTGCTTTCAGTGGTACGCGAATTCCTGAATTAGTATTATGGTTGTAGCTCCCATTTCTCTGTCATGACTTATCATCAAGGTATTGGCACTGAGGCCCCGGATGCAAGTTAGCAGGTCAGTAAGCATGTGCAATTTCTGTGTCGCATTCACTATCTTTACGCATGTTGGCATTTTCAGCTTTTCTTTTTCTCTTATAAAATTATATATCTTTTACTATTTTTATTAGCTTTTTATATTACACTAAGAACTAGCTACGTGGCTTTAAGCTAAAAAACCGGCTCATACTCAAAAGGTCTAGTTCACAGTTGATGATTCGAATGGTTTTAGTCTAGTTTATGATTCTTGTTGATTTCAGTTCACTGGTCCAGTCTGGGTCCAGTTCTAGTTTGACTCTTATTTGAATTATACGACTCAACTTAACTTAACAAAACCTTAATGTTTTCGCCTTTTTTACTCGGTCCGATCGTGAATTATATTATCATAAATATATAAGATTTTAAGATTATATTGAATTACTCTAATAAATTTTGGTCTACTCTTTCCCTTTTTATCTAAGGTTTTCTGATTTTTTAATTGTTAAATTTTAAAAAATTACTAATTTTTTTTTTAAATAGAATAATTATTTCAATTGATGCAAAAAATATTTTTAATAGTATTCTTTATTTTTAAAAGTATTTTTTTTATAATAAATAGCATTTTAAAGGATATGTAAATATAGAATATAAAAAATTATAAGATAATTTGATCTTTGCATTTTTAAAAATCAGTTATTTGATTTCTAATTTTTAATCCGTTATATTATATAGTCCTCCGGTAAAGAATTGTATTCTTTTCTGTTACAAAAGGTTAAAAATAGTTAAAGTACTAATAATTTTATTTTAATACCTAAACTACCCCTTCCCAGCCCAACCTTCTCCATCTTTTTTTTTTTTTTTCAGAATCCAACCATCTCACAATCCACTTCTCCATCCCTTTCACCTCACTCAGTGAAAACCATTTCTTTGCAAAAACAATAAGCCACCATCAATTTAAATTTTGATTTAGATTTAGGTTTCTATTTATTTCAAATTTTAATTTAGATTCAGGTTTTTATCTTTATTTCGATTTGGATTTTAATTTTGGGTTCAATTTCTTAGCTTCACTCTCAGATATAGAATAAATATGAATCCGAATATGGAGATGCTTCAGCGATTGAGGGGAACGCACAAAATAGAGTTGGTGTAAGATTAACAGGTTGGGATGCGGATGGGTTTTACAGAGAGAGAATCAGGTTGAGAAAAGGAAATGAGTTGCGACGTGAAGAATCGAGGCGTAGAGAACAAAGACACATAATCGTTGTCTTTTGGGTTTGTTGTCTGGTGATGGTTATTCCGAGACCGGTGGCTATCGACTGAAATAAAGGGGAGGTGCTGCAAATCTCAAACGATAGAGAGATAGAAAGATGAGTTTTGATTTTAATTGAAATAGATCGAGATTTGGTGTCGATTGTGAGGATTTTTAAGAAACAAGTTGGTTGGGTTCATTTTAATTTTGATTTCTTATCCAGATTTTCAATTTGTAATATGATTGTGTTCATGTTGATTTTGAATATAGTGTTTATTTTGGATTTTAAATTTGAATATAAAGTTTAATTGGATTTTGAATTTAATATGGAAATTAATTTAATATGAAATTTTGGATATCTTGTTCAATTTGGAATTCAATCTGAAAATCAATTTCATCTTTCAAAAGTGGGTTAGATAATTTCTTTCAATTGCATCTAAAAGAGAGGAACAGTACAAAAATGAAATTTTGATTATTAATAAAAGATATTTTAGACTTTTAATTAATTCATAACAAAAAAAGTTAAAGGTTTTTAATGGATAAATTATTTAATTATATATTTTAATTATTAAATATTAAATAATTAATTTTAAAAAATACAGAAATTAATTTATTATTTTTATTAAATTTTAGGAATTAAATATTATTTTACCTAAAATTATATAAAATTCAATAATATTCTTTATATTTTACTATTTATTTAATTTTAATTCATAAATATTTACTGTAATAGGGAGAGATAAACATAGTTTCAAAAAATAAAATCAATGAAAAAATAAAATAAATATAGAAATTTAAAATGTATTAATTATAAATAGAGTAAAGAATGAAAATTAATTCTTCAAATATAAAGAATCAAATTAAATCTCTATTCTATAATTTAAAAATAAAAAGAATAGTAGAGTGTCCATTTTTCTAATAATTCTCTAAAATAGAGAATTTAATTTAAATAAAAAACCTATTAAAGATGCTCTAAGACTTTATGTAAGTTTAATGATCAATTTTCAAGTTAATTTTTTTTATCACACAATAGAAGTTTTAAATTTTAGTATAATTGATAATATTTTTTAAATTATATGCATAGATTATGTTATCACAATTATAGCACGCTATAACACGCCAGTTTTTCACGTTGTATATTTTAATTAAATTAAGTTAATAGTATTATACAATTAAAATTTTATATAATATTAAATATTATTTGATAAATATATTTGCTTAAAATAATAAATTAAGACATAAAAAATCATAATAAACTATATCTATATAATTTAAATTTATAAAAAAACAATTCTCTTATAATATAAATATTTTTAATTAAGTTATTTAATCGAACTGCTTATAATCATGTACATATTTTTTTAAAAACAGTTTAATTGATTCGTAATATTTTTTTCATATTAATGCTGAAAAAATTAACAAAAAGTATAAATGGAGTTGTGAAGGACCATTCATTATATATATCTCAAATAAATTGCCATCTCCACTTTTCACGAGACACATTATTTTTTTCTGAAACTAAATAGACTTTATATAATATATATAAGTATCTTTAAGTTAAGAATTCTATTTTTTTTTTATGCTCAAGTTAAGAATTCTATTTAAAATACAACTCTACTTAAAAATTAAATATAATGTTTTAAACTTTTTTTAAAGAAAAAAAAATCCATGATCTTAATTCATTAAATAAAATGGAACTAAAAAAATAATATAATATACTTATGTCTAAAGTGATGGCGTAGGAAGCATAAAATTTTGTTTTTTACAATTATGTTTTTATTTTATTTTTTTCTAGTACAATTTGTTTTTTTTTTTTGCCAAGAGATTAAAATTTGTTGTTTAATTAGAAGTCTTAAAACAAACTGATGCGTGCCGGTCCTAGCCAACGCTGAGTTTGAACTACTCAGGTTGAGCTGAAACTAGCCTACACAGAAAGGTACTGGTCAGGGGTGGCCGAACGTTATGTCCGGCGATAATCCTTCGACGCTTAAGTCAGTAATGGGTGTTGGAATTCAAATGGAACAGTATGTGTGTTGTGAGATTGTGAGAATAGGTAGGAATTCATTTCTTCTATGAGATGATGAGGTATAGTGCTGAGGTCCCATAGTTGAGGCACATGTCTGTATGATCTGGTCATGTGGGACACGTGTCGACTGTAGGAAGCTTGCATGTGCGTGATGTGACCGAAGGATTGTTGGCTGACTTGTCTTATCAGAAGGTCGAACCCGAAGGCTGTTGAGCGAGCCCTATGGGCTGGTGTGCTTGGCCTGTGGAGATTCGAGAGTTCAGGGAGTGACTCCAGGCTCGCTGGGCTCATTCTGACCCCCTAACCCTTGTTGATGTCGAATCATCTTGCGTGGGCCCAAGCCCCTAGTTCGTGTCGAGCCTCTCTGATCCAGGTCCATATCAATAGTCCTCTTATAGCATTAGCACTCGAAGGCTCACAGCTTAAAGAGTGCTTGATGAATGTCTATCGAGTCCGGTGGAGAATGCCTTCGCCTGAGCAGGCTTCTGAGATGTCTGGCATCTTGACTTGTCTAAGTCTTGGTGCTTGCTTTCTGTTGCTTTTTGCCAGTCGAATTGGTTTGGTGCTGCCCTTGGAGGGTCTTTTGCCAGTCTAGGTTGGACTTTGTTGTTTTTATTGACTCCCTGAGGTCTTGATGTCGCCCTAGGCTCCTTTGGCTTCGATGTCACCTTTGTCTCCTTTGAGTTCAGTGTTGCCCTTTATTCTGTTGGGTTTGGTGTGCCCCCAACACCATTGGGTTTGGTGTGGCTCACCTTTTCTGGACTTCTTTGAAGTTTTGGCCTGGTCCTGTATGCCTTGCCCCCCTTAGAGGGTCTTTGGCCAGTCAAGTTGGGCTTTGCACTTTCTTTGTTTTGTGCGAGCTTTCTCATGCTCCTGATTGGCAAGCTTCTTGCCTCCTCGTGGCCTGGTGTGGCCAAATTCCTGCTAATTGTATCAAAACATTGCAGATGATTGTTTAAAAGAAGACTTATTCAAAAAGATATCTTAAAACAAAGATTGGTGCCCCCTTTGGAGGGTCTTTCACCAGTCAAGCTGGGCTTTGCTGCTCCGAGCTTTAAGTGATTTCCTTCTACGACCGCTCTACACAGTGCCCCCCTTAGAGGGTCTTTTTCCAGTCACGATGGGCTTAATTCCCTCCTTAGAGGGTGTTTGGCCAGTCCAGCTGGGCTTCGCCGTACCCCCCTTGGAGGGTCTTTGGCCTGTCAAGGTTGGCTTAGTGCCTCATCTCATAGAGGTCTTATTTCCATCAAGTTGGGCTTA